>CANYLF012001011.1:0-11515 GCA_948193215.1 Bocquillonia castaneifolia
GTTAACCATATTATATTAATGCTTATTTTCATTGAGTTAATTGTTCAAAATCTTTTGCAATCTTCGCTTAAGTTGTGAAGATGATGAACTTGTTCAAAATTTTGGCAATTAACTTAAGTAAAAGTAAGTGTTAAGGTTATGACTTTTGTTTTTTCAAATTTCAAGTGTGGATGAATTGTTGTGGTATTCCAATTTCTTGTTTAATTCTCAACATTATCCATTACCAATTACCGAATTAACTAATTAATCTAATTAAATCCTAATCAACTAAAAAATGAAGATCTAGGCCCCAAGAATTATCAACCGATCGGTCCTGTAGGAATGACCGATCGGTTGAGGAGGAAAGCCGATCGGTTGTCCAGGAAGGACCGATCGGCTCTGAATCGGGTTCCTGCACAGAAATTGTTAGCTACTATAAAATCAGAAAATAGGTTAATGAACTATAGAAATCATACTCATACATCGTAATATATATAATACTATACTAAATTAAGTAAATATAACATCATAACATATAATCATATAAAGATTATTAACAAAATATCAAAACTTATATACTAAGTTATATAAGAAAATAAAGATATAAACTAAATTTATTCATGCAAATAAATTATTCTAAACTACCCAACATGTAAATAAATTACTAAATCAACAAGAAAATTAAGATTAGCAATCAAAACATAAGATTAAAACATTATGAACATAAGAATAGCAAATAAGTAAAGAACAAATAAAAATAAAAGAAATAAACAAGAAAAATAAAATTAAACCAAGTTATATAACAAAATAATGACATAAAATAACTTGATCCATGCAATTAAGCCAACAACCATGCAAACTATGTTAAAAATATATAATGGAAACCATGAATATAACATAATGAATAAATGATCAAGATTAAACCAACATAATTAATAAGATATAAATCAAGTAATAAACATAGAAAACAAAGAAATTAAATTAAAAGAAGAAAATTAAGATTGATGTTCTTTGGTCATGGATGCATGGTGTGCTCTCAGAAATTGTGGTATTGTACCCTTCAAGATTAAATTCCAACAAAGAATTGAAGATTACAAGCTTAGAAAGCTCGAAGAAAACTTAGTTTTCTTATGTATTTGTTTTTCCTAATTTTCTCAAATATTTTCAAAGTGTATGAAAGATCATCTATTTTTCCAGAAAATGGCACTCTCTAACCCCCTTAGCAGATGAGAAGATGATGAATTTATAAGGGAAGCATTAGGGTTGTATTTTGCTTAAAACCCCCATCCTTGATTTTCTTAAAAACCCCTCACAAATTGGTTATTTATGGGACTTTAATGATGAAAAATAAATGTGGGGGACAAAATTGACAGCATTCCACCATAAATGGTAGACAAAAATGATGCCAATTGATTCCATGGAGAGTTGGGCCCACAAGTTGCATAAAAATGTGAATTTTCATATTCTACAGAGCACAGAACCTATTGTTTGATTGAACAGCCGATCAGTTTTTTCATGATGAACCGATCGGATGTTCATGTGCACCAAAATGTTTTTACGATTTTCACCCCCAAGATGGCCGAACTGGAAAATTTTTATGAGATACAAAATTGTAGAGATACAAAATTGTAGAGCACATCTTGAACTATGGAATAAACATAAATTTAGGTGATTTGGAGTTTTGTAGCAAAAGTTATGCCCCCCTTACAAGATGGAGATTAGGTAAGGAACTGCATTTTCACTTTTTAAACGCCAAACACTTATCAGTTTTGAAATTAACTTTGAGGATAAAAACCATGCAACTTTTACAAACATTTTCATTAGAAAAATAATGTTGAAAACCATGAAAACATTTTGAAAACTTAAAAGATTCAAAGAAAACATGAAATGTTACTTCGATTTTAACTGAAGTAGTTTATCTTTGCTTTCAAACCAAGAAATGGGTACTGAGAGTGGTCTTATGCTGGACCACTTTCATCATTGCGCACCCCGAGCCACTTCCATGACCTGCATCCAAAAATCAGGTGTCTACAGGCTCTTAATTAATTTCAAGCCCAAAGAGCTTAATTAATTAATTGAAAGGCCAGCCCATAACGTTTAAATTAAAAATGAAGCTCATTCCAACCTTTAAAACCACAATCCAGGTCCAACATCAAACCAAGTGATACAAACTCGGACTTGGATAGATTAAACTTCTTGTTAGACGATGGTGAGAAACCAAACAGATAAGATCCCTACCTATATGAGATAGCACCCTTACCTTTAAGTCCAAATTTGTCGCCCAAAGATCAACTTAAATGTTTGCAATTGATTTGCGGAACTATCACCCTTAGTTATAAAAGAACTAAGATCAATAGCTATAAATTGATGAATGTTAAAACAACCTAACAAACTAACAAATTTTAATAAGTTGATTAAATAAGGTAGATGTGAACTAAACTAATCAAATTAATTTATTTCCAAGAAATTCAATAAGGAACACCTTAATGAACAAAAGAGTAAAAACTCAAAGAAAAATATCAATAATGCAATAATGTTGGACGAAACACTTATGCTCTCTTTATATAGAGCTCAAAACAAAAACCTAAACCTAATTGGTAAGGAAATTTGGCCAAGCCTCCTAAACCATAAAGGAAACAAATCAAAAATAGAAATCCTAAACCTATTTGGAAACTAAAAGTTGGCAGATTACAACCATGACTTTGTGACCTAATTTTGACCTCCTTAAAGCCCTCAAATGAAAATTTGTAAAACATATGAATTGTTGATCTTGAAGTCCTCTTTCCAACGCATTTTGAATCCAATCAATCGGAGTTTTGTAGCAAAAGTTATGGCCGAAACAATCTACTATGCTCAGAAATCCAAATTTAGCAACTTCGTAATTAACAAAGGAAAACAATAAAGGAAATAAATAAACTCCTAAACACTAATGAATATGCGGCTGCCCTTATGTGCATTAGGGTTTTGCATATTATTGACTTCCAAGAGTGTTGACCTTTAACCTTGACATATTGACTTTAACTTTGATTTGTTGACTTGTAAGAAGCCTGCCAGTTGTAAGGCGTGGTCATGCCTTATTTAAAATAAGCTTCTGCCTTGTTTTTGACTTAAGCATTTTTCATACTTCATTAAGAGCATTAAATTCACCATCTTCAAGTCAATGTCTTCGTCAAATACTCCATGGTTAGACATCTTAAAAATATGCTCCAAATAAGAATTCAAGGCTTGCTTGAACTTCTTGGTCCTTATTCTAGTCGTAGGTCCATCAAATGCTAAAGCATCCTTACTCCATGGCTTAATTGCATCCTTGGTTGCATCAAATTGTTATCTTCATTAGATTTTCTTATGTGTGTGTGTGTATGTGTGTGTGTGTGCATATATATAGATACATACACACAACGATTAGGTCTCACGGTATTTGTTGTTGACATGTATGCCATCTAATCCATTTTCATTCAAGGAGGTATATATCTTTCTTAATTAATACACTTGATTAAAAGTCCCATCAAATCTCTTTATATCTTTCTCCTAATAGTTCATTGGAATATGCATGTGCAAGAAAATCTTTCTTATGTCTTCTCTAAGACTAAATAGCGTTGGCTCAATTTGGGACTATGAACAAGGCTATATGTTGTCCAAGTTAAGGTAGTTAAGGTGCAAAACGAGCTTGGAATTATTTTTGGATATCCAGTTCTTTATGAATTTTGAGTTCTAAAATTGTTTATATTCATAGTTTGGTCTTTCTCTTTCTTCTTTTTGGTCTTATAAAGAAATGTTTGATGTTGTTGTCAAGATGAGCTAATTAAGGTATAAAATATCCAACGTGCTTCTATGTTCACTTGTAGGGCAGCATATATGCATATTCATATGTACATGTATTTCATGTATGTTATATATTGGTATTTGGTACAAAATTTGCCATTTTGCTTTTCTAGAAAGATGGTCATTGAAGTTTGAAGTTATTTATTGTGATATCAAATTATGTTGTTTGCTTTAGATTGAGTTAGCTTCCAAAAGAATTGAAAATGTGGCACGAGATTAAATTGAGTGGATTGATGCGCGGGTGTACTTTTTTTTTTTTGCAAGTATTGTAGATGCTTTCTCCATATTTTATCTTCGGATGTGAGAAAAGATATTTGTATATAAAACCTATTGCGATGAAGTTCACACTACCGAGGAGACTTATTATGTTCTTCTTATAGGAGCTTTCATACGTTGCACACCAACTAATATACCATGGCTCCTAATTAAGGCAGCATTGATAGGGTTAGTGCCAAAGCTGGAGTTTCTTGAGATGAAATGAAATAAAAGTAGGACTAAAAGTTGTGTATCTTGAGTTTCAAAGGATGCAATGAAATAAATTGATGAAAAAGGCATCAAGTTTATCGATTATTTTAGATATATGCAATTAGACTATGTCATCATTTGATCTATTAAATTCCTTGCTCAGACATATTTTTGTTCGAAGAGCAATTGAAGTTTTTAAAATCCCTATAGCAACCAAAAGGGAGGGAGGTGAATTGGTTGTTTATAAAAAAATAAACTTAAATGCTTAATTAAAACTTTCAATCAATAACTAAGCAAATAAGTAAAGAAAGCAAATAAATCAACCAAATCCAATCAACCACAAATCATATGTAAAATGTAAAGAGATTAAGGAAGAGAGAATCAAACACAAGATTTATAGTGGTTTGACCAAATCCTTTTCTACGTCCACTTCTCAAGCTCCACTTGAGATTTTCACTAACTTTGATCTTTTTCAAGGTTCAAGATCAAAACCTAAGTGTTTTCTTTATGATACGAAAACCAAACCCATTGATACGTTCAAACACCAATTTAGACTTAGTTAAATTCACAAACTAGTAAGATCGAGCTCTATATAGAGAAAACACCCTTGCCAATAGGTTTGATTCGACAACCCAAGGATCTAACTTGAAAGTTTGCAATTGAAACGGGACTATCACCCTTAGTTATATGGAACTAAGATCAATAATCATAATTTAATGAATGATAGAATTGAAATAAACTAAGCATAGTTTTATTTCAAGAAATTCAAAAGGAACACCTTAAGAATAAAAAGGCAACGCCTTGAAGTGTTGCATAGAGCAACATAATTTTATTGATTAACTCATCATTCATATCTCTCTTCAGCCTATTACAATAAGCACACTATATATAGTGCTCAAAATATACCAAAACCCTAAAGGAATAAAGATACATGAGCTGCCACAAAGAAAGTGGGAGACAAACTAAGGTTGATAGCTCGTACAAAAGAAAATTGGAGACAAACTAAGGTTGGTATCTCTTACAAAATAAAATGGAAGATAAAATAAAGTTGACAGCTCTTACAAAAGAAAATGGAAGACAAATTGAGGATTATTAGCTGTCATAGAAGAAAATGTGAAACACACTAAAGACTAGCTAATAATGAAAATCCTACACTTACTAAATACTGGCAGATTTCAACTCTTATTTTGCAACCTAATTCCGACCCCCTTAGAGACCTCAACTGAAAATTTGTTAAACATATGAATTGTAGATCTTGAAGTCCTCTTTCCAACGCATTTGAATCGTATCAATCAGAATTGTGTAGCAAAAGTTATGGCCCAAATAATCTGCTATCCTCAGAAATCCAAAAATTGCCTTGTTAAGAAGCCTGCAGATTATAAGGCGTGACCACGTCTTGTTGAAAATGATCATCTGCCTTGTTTATTGGCTTTAAGCTTGCTAGAAAAGCTAACAACCTTATTTTCTTCACACCATTGTCACCATAAGATTGTTATTGTCAATATTGCTATCTTACCATTGCCAATTTCAATCTTGGCTGAAATATGCTCCATATTTGAATTCAATCATCATGAATTCGAATTGCTAGACTCCATGTTATGAATTCAAAACTTGCCATCTTGGATCACATCACTTTGGCTTACTCTTAAACCTTTACAAAGTGTTTTCTAAGGCTAACACACAACTTTCACAATGTGTTTTCAAAGGCTAACACAAAAACCCCTAATAATGTGTTTTAATGGCTCACACAAAACCATCAAATATTTATTCTAATGGCCCACACAAAAACCCCAAAACCCAAGTGTTTCTTAGGCTGACATTTAAACCTTTCACAATGATGAAATTGAAAAAAGAAAATATTTATCTAACTCACTCAAAAAGATTTTGCACAATTACAAAAGAGTTAGAGTACTGAATTAACAACCCATGGTTGATTTCAAAGAAAAGAACAAGTGGGTTTTTGTTGATTGGAGCTTGATTAATGATTCAAAGATGTTTCTCACATAACCAAAGTGTTTTTGAACTCCTCTCTTCTGCCATTTGATGTCCCAAGTATGTGTATTTAAGCTCTCATGAAAATAGAGCCATTACCAGTTTTTAGCTAAAAAACATCTTCTAACAGTTCACAATGATCATTGAACTATTCCCAATGATCTGACCATTGCCGGTGTAACTCTCTGTAATGTTTTGCTAAATTTTACTTTCGCAACGATCGTTGCATATTCGACAACGATCATTAAGATCTTAAAACTATCATAACTTTCAACATACAGATCTAAATTCTATGAAATTTTTATGGTGACAACTTCAGGCCTTTCTCTACAACTTTGTAACTCAAAATATTTTTCCAGTTTCCATCATCTTCATGCCTTAAAAAATCAAGATATTTTGGTGCTCATATTTTTGAGCAAGTCTCACTCGGACTAGCATTTCTCCCAATCTACAAATCTTTTTATATGTTTTAAAAGCCATATAAAACTATACATCCAGGGCTATATTTCTGTAAAATTTCATATCGAAATTCCATGTCTACAAGTTTTGGCATCATTTCAAAGATGACTCATTTGCATAGTCATATGCATTCAATCCTAAGCATAATTCACTCAAAAATCCATAACTCCAAATATAATGCTCCAAATTGAATTCCAATTTTTGAACTAGAAACTAGACATATGTAGCTTTCCATCCATATATAATTTGACCATATACCATCTCTATATATGTATCAAAAGCTAATCCAAAAACAGACTTAATGTAGTCCCACCATTAGCTTCTTTGGTTTTCTTCAAAGCTTGATACTCCAATCTTTCTTAAAATCCCCAAAACTCTCCAAATCACATTCTTAACTCATTATCATCAAACACTCACCAGTTTCGAAGTGTTTTAATGATTTTTACACTTAAACCTATCCCCTAAGCTAGTACCCTTACCTAGGCTTAAGTCTAACTGATTCCCAAGTGTTTTAATTAGGTTTACACTTAAACATATCCACCTAAACTTTCATTCTTACACTCATCAAAACTCATTCGAATCTTCATATGACATCATGAACACCATTAAAAACTTCATCATCATCACTTACAATCTTCATTCACTACCAAAACCTCCTTAATAGCGCTTAGTCATCTTCATCAAATGCTCTTATTCAGTTACATTGCATCCATCACCTATAAAGCACTTAACAAACATATTAGCACTAAGATAATGTTTTGCATCATCAAAATCACTAATGGATCCTTGGGGTCAACAATTTTCTTTTATTATTTTTTATGTCAAAGTTAAAGAATAATAGAATATTTGTAATTTGATTGATAATGTACGTTTTTTAATTAGTTAATGTTAAAAAAATTTTATAATTTTTTCTTAATTTGTACTATATTTTCCCTATGATATAAAATGTAAAAATTAAAATTAAAATACTAGCTAATTGATTAAAACATATTTATTAATTTTGGATAATGTCAAATATACAAATATCAGTAGTGACAAGAAATCTTATCATTATAGTAAATTTTAAACGAAAGGATTCTTGGTCGTCATTGCTTTATTTAGTGAGAGGAATTTGATTCATCTCGTTATTACTTTTAGTGGGAGAAACTCTAGCGAGAGGTGGCAATGAGAATTTTCCCATCGTTATTAGTTTTTATCGATGGGAAAAGCACTTTTAGTGACCAATTTTCCTCTCATTAAATAACACTTTTCTAGTAGTGTAGTGAAAGCACAAACAACGTTATGATGCTTAAGAAGCATTATGACAATTGAGAATTTGGTGGTTAATTGGTTGGAGAACTATGTAGAGTACATGCCTCAAATGATTATCAAGACTGATAATCAATTGTTAATAATAAGAAAATTGAATTCCATAATAGAAAAAGCAAATTAACATTATGTTTACACAAGGAGAAATGAACATAAAATACATAACTGTTGTGCTTAGTTTTAAATTGTTCGTGCAATATTATTTTTTTCTTTGTACTTTGTATATCATGCTATAAGTTCACATGATTATGTTGATGTTCATTGAAATATACGAGGGCGAATGTTATATTTAACATTTGTTTAAAGCATGTGGAACAGAGAAGTAGTCCACTCACACAGGTGTTTACCCTAATTTTATTGATGTGTTGGTAAAAGTTAGGATGAGGCAATGTTTTAAATTTAAAAGCAAAAGTGCTATTAAGAGTAGTTCATAATATGATGTTGTCTTGTAGAAATTATAAAATAAGTCTTATTAAGGTGCAAGATTAAAAATCTTGTTGGGGCAGGAAAGTTTTTGTAATAGGGTTTACAATATTGATTATATAAAAATTTAGGTGAAGCTATGAGCCGTCCTAAGTGAAAGTTCTATTCTTAAAGCCAAACGGAATATTTTAGGCTGAGACATCTAAAAGGAAAATGTTATAGCATATCTTAAACTGATTCTTTTGTATGGTGTTTAAAATTTTATATTAAACATGCGCCTTTTAAAAGCAAAGAAGAGCACCATAACATATGTATTCATATGATGTGTGCTTCTAGTGACCACGAGATGGAAATTCCTTATATCTAAGTATGATCTCAATTAATTTCCCTAGTGTGAGACTAATCCATGAACAAATTAGGGTTCTTGGATATTACTCTTTAACCTTTAATATATTTTTTGAAATATGGCTTGATGATTACTATCTTAGTGGAAGGGTTCGAAGTCATACTAGATTGGGCTTGGATATTCTAAATAGAACAGCGAGCCAAGTTGTATGATTTAAATATTGAAGTAAGGGAAGATTGCCAGATATAGTTACATAATAGTTCTTGTGATTCATCGGTCGACCTATTATGAAATAATGTCATAATAATGAGTACAGAAAAGTTGCATGAGATCAGACACAAAGTAGCAACATTTGTGATATGGGGATTAGGGTAAGTATCCAATTAATAAGGGGGATCTAAATTAACTAGGAAACAATAAGTCTTTAACCGGTTTATAGCATTGAGGCTCTTGATACATATGCAGGTCACACGGTCTATCTACCTGTATGAAAGAAGATGGAAACCAATGGAATATGTTCCATCATGTGCGATTGGGAGATGTTGAAATTAATGGGTTGGTCTAGTCCGCCCATGATGGGTCAAGGCTCGTAACCTAACTAGCTCAAGAAGTCAGTCTCCTATCAAGAATAAATAAATGATTAAGATAATTATTTATTTAATATAGTAATAATATTATAATTATCATCTTTTGGTTAATTAAGTTTAAATAAGTTTAAACTTAATTAAGATAAGTTTTCTAAACTTATCATTATTCCTTTTTTTTTAAAAGAAACTAGACTTACGTAAGAAGTCTGTAGTAGGAAGAGAGAGAACAACAATTAATGAATAGAATTAAGAAAAGGAAAAACACACAACAATTGTTCTCTCTAGAAAAGCCATGAATATATGCAAATCAATCTCCCTGGAAAAACAAAAGAAAACTCTATGCACATAAAATTAGATCTCCTAGATATCAATCTAGGAAATTCATCTTTTTTGCTTTTAGCATTCGATTTTTTTGGACATATGAAAAAGCAGGGGACACTATGAACAATAAAATCATCTCGAGTCTAACAGCTTGTTGGTGATTCTTTGCCTTGCATACAAGCCACATGGTGTTTTTGGATATTTGTGAGGCAAGCGGTAGATCTTGATTTACGTAGGGTACGTTGATAGTTTTAGAACTTTGAATAGGTAGTATTTAAAGCCTATTACTTCTTTATATGGGTTCATATGTGTACTGTATGTGTAAAAATCCTTCGGGTAAAGAAATTTCAAATCTTCTTAATTTTTTTGATGATAGCTAAATCTTACAATTTAATTTTAATTATATCATCTCAAAATTGATTCAAATTGATTGAATTGAGCTTATGTAGCAGCAATTATATATCAATTTAATAATTTCATTTTGTTGGTAATTAATTATGTTAGAGCTAAAAGTAAAAAAAATAATTTTAAATAATTATTTTTATAAAAACTTAATAAATTATCTTTAAAATAATAAAAATGTAAAAAAAACAGTTTTTATAAAAATATTAACTTTTATAATTTATAAGTTTAAAAGAAGAAAAATCTTTTATTAGGATTTAATTTGTTTGTTATGTAAGTTAAGACATTTACCGTTAAATCAATTTTCAAATATGAGGTAAAATTGAAATCAAACTAAAAGGTGTGACCATAATTGAAAAATTAAAAGATTTCATCATAATTAAAAAAATTAAAAAGTTTGGATTTTTTTTAATTATTAGGCTTAGATTTTTATATAAAAAAAATTGACAAGTACTAGCTCTTGTCATTAACAAATTTCCTTTCCATAGAAAATTTTGACAGATCTGCTTTCATGTGTTTCCCTGAAAAGAGACAAAAAGAATAAATAAATAAGCAGAAAAAAATGAATGAGAGAATGTTTGACAAGGGCTTTTAATTGGACTCGTTCCATGCATACTTGTTGTTCTCGTTTTGTTTCAGTGGGAATATTTGACACATCTTGTTCAGGTTTAAAAATGTAAAAGGTCTCCAGTCAAGTTAATTTAATTTAATTTCGTCTGAACTGAACTTTAAACTTCCGGTTTCTCATGTAATGTTTCAAAGCTAAAGTTTTTTTTTTTTATTTAGAAAAAATCTAAATCTTAAAAAAATTATAAATAATATATTTTTATTGAAACTATATACCTAAACTTTAGAAAATATTTTTAAATTAAAGAATTGTCTTTTATTATTTTGTATAATTGGGTATGAACTTAAATTAAATTATCTTTGTCTGAAAACAAATTAGGAAATTGTGTCCATATTAATAATTTTGGTTTCAAAACTCCAAGAATACAGCTTAACTTTGGTTTCATAACTCCAAGAATACAGCTTAATTCCTAAAATATATACTTTTTTTTTTTATATAGGTATTGCTTATTGTGATATCAATGACTTTTAGATTCAGACTAATTCACTACGAGGGAGGCGGTGTTCAGGTATGACTCATTTTAGCCCCTTGTTTTCTCCCAGCGAATGCGAGGCTCGAACTTGAGACATCTCCTTAAAAACCAGATTTGATGACTTTGACAACTATACCAACCTTGACTAGTTCTTAAATACTTACATATTTAGGGAGACCTTATTTTCAGAGCAATAATTGCTAGGGCCAAAGTAATAATTTTAAATTTGACAATTCTATCCTTTATTGATCAAATTAATTGTATTTTACATTTTGTTAATATATATATATATATATATATATATATATATA
>CANYLF012002172.1:0-14146 GCA_948193215.1 Bocquillonia castaneifolia
TAATACTTTTGGGTATTTAGTCTCTCTATTAGGTACAAAAATTATAATTAGTCCATTGGATTATTTTTGTACAATTTGAGGGATAAACACCATTTGATTATTTTTGGGTTTCAGGTTGTGAGGTTATTCTCCAAATATTTCATACTCCTCATATTTGTTAGTAGATTTTATTTTTCTCATTTGCCCGTGGATGTAAGCTTAAGCCAAACCACGTTAAAATTTTGTGTCTCTGTTATTTTTTCTATTTTTGAGGCCTCCATTTATTTTATTATTCCTAAATAAATATTTGTCCTACTTCCGCTGCGCTGCTTATGCCTGGGTTAATTTATTAATTTTCCCAATAAGTGGTATCAGAGCCTCTTCTATATTGTTTTTGGGATTTGTTATGGCGACGTCAAAATTTGACATTGAAAAATTCAACCACAGCATGAGTTTTGCCTTATGGCAAGTCAAGATGCATGCGTTATTGACACAAAATGGGTTGCAGAAAGAACTTATAGAGAAGGAGAAAAAAACCAGCCACTTTGAGGGAAGGCCAAATTGAAGAAATTGATGAAAAAGCCCTTACTGTCATTCAATTATGCTTGTCAAATAAGGTCCTGCGAGAAGTCATTCATGAAAAGACTGCTGTAGATTTATGGAAAAAGCTTGAATCGCTTTTTATAAAGAAAAGCTTCACCAACATGCTTGTTGTAAAACACCAGAAGCACATGCTCAATATGGCAGAAGGTACACCATTAAAATCACACATTGATCAAGTTACATCTATTTTGATGGACTTGGAAAATATGGATGTTAGGTATGATGGAGAAGATTTGACTCTCATGTTACTCCGTTCTTTACCACCCTTTTATAATCATTTTTGAGATTCTTTAATTCTCAATAAAGAAACTCTTTATGTGGAGGAGGTAAAAGAAGCTCTTTTTGCAAAAGAGCGTATGGATAAGGAGTTTGTTCATAGCACCTACCAGAACCCAATAGATCGTGTACTGGCTTGTAGAGGTGTTAGTGGGAGAGATTCTGGTAGCAATTCTAGGCATAAAAATTTGACCTGTAATTATTGTAAGAAGAAAGGGCACATCAAGGCTGATTGTTTTAAGTTAAAAAATAAATAATAGCATAAGGAGGAATCCGATGAAGCCAATTTTGTCGGAAACGAGTCTGGAGGTGAATTTTTATGACTGAAAAAATTACTGGCATCGGTTGAGTCAAATAAAAATAAAAAATATATAAAAATAAAATAAAATAAATTATGTCTATGAATTTTACCTCTCTGTCCACTTTGGATATTGGGATTTAATTCTATTGGTAGTGACGGGATTTTTTTTTGTGCCATATTTGTGATGTCAGCTCGTCAAGTCGGCCGTTTATACGAGCTTCAGAAATTCTGTCATTACAGGTGCAACTGCTACATCATCTTTTTTTATGGTAAATTCAAAAGCATTTTCATGCTAATGGTGTTTTGGGTATCAACTGTTAAGGTAGTATTTTTGACAGTAAATACTGCATACAGTTGGTTTGATATTTTTGTGTCTACGCCATTTTTTAAAATTTTATGTTAACTCTTGATGGAGCCGACAGGACTATGCTGGACTGGATCAGAGTTGTGGTCTAGGGGCTGGATCTGTGGCTGCTTGTATCGATGATTCATGCCAGTCTTATTGAGTCGGTCCTGCACAAAGAGAGAGAAGGTCGGACAGGACAAGTGTCCCAGGTCTCCCTCCGACACTCAAGTTAGTTTGGGGTATTGAATGTGGTAATTAATGAGCTAGAAGTTGGAATCCTTTACCTGTAGAATCTTGGAGTATTTATAGTGTGCTATTGTGCTACGTGTCACTTTGGAGGGTTGCCAAGTGTCTTAGTAGGGTTGTGAGAGTGTTTAGTGTGACTTGCCTTTGGGCTTTCATTGGGCTCTTGGGCCTATTCTGTCACTAGTTCCCCCCATGAGAAAACGGCTCAAATGGGCATTTATGTCTATTAGGTACGGTGATAAATGTGGGCAGGAATGGACAGATGTTCAAAATTGGTGCGAAAAGACAAGGATGGAACTGATTTCAGAGTGTTATGTAGGGCTATTTTGGTCCTGTTGATGTGTTTAAATACTCAAGGATTTGTGTTTTTTCTTTTATTTCACCATTTGCCTTTAGCTTTGGCTTTTCTTTGTAGAGGAAATCATTACTCAACCACCTTACTCTTCAATTTAACTGCCTCTTGTGTTGTTTTATGGCCCGTACCAAACGTATGGCTAAACCTGTGTGTCCCGCTCATATTGATCCTGCCAACTGGAATACTCTCCACCAAAGGATGAACCAATAGGAATGCCTCACTGTTTCAGTAGACTTGGAAAGTTGGCGTCGTATCTACCACATTCCCGATGACTATATTTTGTCTTATCCACCGTGTGAAGTATCCGCACTGATAAGTTCTTGGCCAACGAAGATAGTTTTTTATCATGAGCAGCTTCAATCTGGTTTGTGGTTCCCACTTCCCTATATCATTTCCTCTTTCTGTCAAGATTTCTGTGTCCCTTTCTCTCAAGTGCACCCGAATACGGTTTGCTTGTTGTTGGTGCTTCAAGAACTATTTTCGGAGTAGAAAGAGCTTTTGACCACGGACCGCCTCCTTCATCATTATTACCCCACCTATTGCGGTTCAAGCACTTTCATTTTACTGAAGCCCAAGCGTTTTACTTTTGCCAGCTTGGAGTCTGATGTTGGAACTTCCTGGCGGGGAATATATGCTTATGTTGAGCATGTCACTTTCAATGATCTACCTAAACAATGGAAAGCGACTCTCCCTGATCGCCAGGCCGACACTCTTACACCCCATGAATTCATCTTGTATGAGAAGATCAAGGAGGTTGTTCGACAAAAGAAACGTTCGGTAAAAGAGTTAATGCGAGCTCTCGTCCGCCGAGAGGAAAGTGCTTCAGAGGTTCCTAGGCAGCCTCGGTTGGCCTTAAACCAGGATCAGGTTCGCGTTGCGTGCCATCTCCCTGATGGTGTCAAAATAACTGATCCTTTTAATGTAGGGGTGGCAAGGGGTTTGATGCGGTATCCCCAATTTCAATCTTTTTAGGGGTCTTTAGTTCCTGCCGGTGGCGCTTCATCAGGCAACATTCGTCAAGGTGATGATTCCTTAGGTTGGATTGACAAATGGTTGTCAGCTTCTAGCAGGAAAGAGCTCCCCCGCCCTTCTCATTTGACTCACAGGGAGAACCACTTGGTGAAGGACAGGGTTGGAGTTCTAGATGTCTCTAACTCTCCTGGTGGTCTCGAGAGAACGGGTTTGCCTCCTGTTATCTCCACCAATCCTTCAAAGAAAATGGGTTCTCCTTTCGCCACTAGTTCTAGGCTCCTTATTGGGAGAAATGCTGAATCTACTTCCGCTGGCCCTGCTGTCACTTCCACTCCACCAGTTCTGGTTATTACGGCCTCTATGTGTCATTTGCTTAAGTAGATCTTAAAAGGAAATGGGTGGCAGTGGCGAATGGCTCTGGAAAGAGATTGCCGCCTAAAGCGACGGGGGAGGATGAAGATGATTTTGCTAGGCTTCCTCTAGGTAGCAACTATTTGGAGATCAGATGATGCATTTTATCTCACAGTGTCGCGGTCCCAGCCATTGGTAGAAGGATTATACGTCTGATACTTTGTGCCGGGGTATAATCAACCATAAACTATAGGAAATTGAGGGGATCTTGATGTTGGATAGTTATCGCAGGCGGTCCTACCATAAATCCCTAGTGTTGGATGGGGAGAAGATTGAGCTCGGGAAGCAGCTATCAGAACTCCGATCCCAGCTTAAAACGGCAAGTGCTACTTTAACAAGCCTTAAGAAGATCTAGGTTGAAAATGATGAATTGAAGAAACAGCTGGCCACTTCCCGGCAAGAAGTGGAGGACTAAACCGCCACCTCGCTCTTATTGTAGGTGGTTTGGAGGTGGTGATACCCGATGAAGGTGGCCTTCAGGCTCATCCTGTCGTTGAGGGGCCCCTAGCCTCGCCGCTTCAGATAGAGCTTGCCCGACTCCGCCAAGAAACAGAAGAGGACCGGGCTAAACTTGCCCGAGACAATGGGTAGTTGATAACTGAGAGCTTATCTCGGTATGACAAGCGGCTAGAAGATCTTTACCGGGCTAAGTTTCCAGACTGCGATCTTTCTTTCTTCTCCGAGGTAGATAAGATGGCGGCAATTAACGAGTGTGGTGAGGAAATTGTAAGGCAGAATTAGGAAAAATAATGTAATCTTGTAACTATTCATTCCTATGTAAGCCTGTATATTTGTAACGTATCTATTAATAACACTATTCTTGGTGTTGTACTCTTGAGTATGCATTCTCAGTGTTTCTGGGTATCTTAAGTTTTCCCTCCTTTTTGCATTTCTGACTCTTGGGTTGTTCGCGCCTTTTCGTCTGCTCTCTTGACGTAGCACAATTCTATTATTAGGGTAGTTATAAAGTTTTTTCTTCAGCACGTTCTCCCACTATAGCATTAAATGTGATGAGTGGTTTTACTATAATGCCCTTTAATCTCTTTAAAATTGGGAACGTTGCCGTGGGTTTTTAGGGATAGATGAGTAGTATATATAGTGGTATTGTGTTAGTAACTTTTCTTTACTTTTACGATTTTAATTTTTGGAGTGATTCTTTCTGTCTTTACTAAAAGACCTCAGCCTGTAATCATTCTCTGTATTTTCTGCATTTGTAAGTGTTAATGGCTGAGAGTGTGTCTAGGGGCTATTTTAGGTCTTCAGGCAGTGGTGGAAATGGTGGTGGTCCCCTTAGGTCTTTGCCGGCAACAAGAGTCAGCCACCCTCAAGATCTAACTCTTGTTAGATCTGTCGCTTCTGCTGTAAATATCACGGCTATAGGAGGGGATGCTTTAACTGCTAGGACGGGTGAAGCGGGCGGAGCTGTGTCTCTTCAGCATACCGGTGAGGCAGCTGTGGCGGCCCGAGAGCCTGATGTGGATTTTGGGGTGGTTTTCGTTGTTAATGAGGACATGGTTTCCAACGCTGGTCCTCCTACAAAAGCCATTGCACAACACAGGAGCTGTATCAGCTGGGTTGGGCTAAAAACTCATGAATGTTGCTTTTCTACCGATTTTGAGCTATTCACTTTAAGTGACCGCTGCTCCTATTTGGATACTTATGAGGCGGAGTCAGCGATTGTAGTAGTGGAATAATTAGAAGGCGGTCTGCACTTTCCTTTGGATCAAATCTTCATTGATCTGTGCAAAACATATAAGTTTCCTATTAGTCAGCTTCACCCCAACTCTATTCGCCAGGTCTGTTTCCTCATCGAGATGCTCCGTAGGGCTGGTTTGTCAGTGAGTCTTTCATGCCTCAGGTGCTTTTTTGTTGTGACTAAGAGGTTAGCAATCTCCCTTTTGTACTTCTAATGGCCCAAACACACCGGGCCTTTATTGAGAATCTGCCGGAATCCATAAAGACTCTTAGTCCAAATTTCATCCGGGTAAAACATCCGTCGTTGAAGGATCTGCCTTCAAGCTAGAATTTTGTGGACTCAGCGTCTTTTTTTAAACTTTCACCTTTTCCAGACAAGTCATCTCCTGACGAGAAATTTGCACTGAAGTTGTTGGAGGGACTTACCACCACCACAGGCCGTAGATTGAATTATAAATATTTTATCAGGTCATATATGAGAAAACATAGGGAAGGCGATTTTGATGGCCTGACCTCTTCCTTAACCGATTAAGGTTGGTGTCTTGGGTTTCTATGGGTGAGGTTCTTGATGCTTTTTATTTTTGCTAATTTTACCTGTCACTGCTTTTTTTTTCTTTTCTTGCAGCTGTAAAGGCCATGGATTTCAGCTTTTTAAAGGATCTGATGAGTGAGGTCGATGCCGCCAATATAGTTAGGCAGGAGGAAGGGACGGCGGGTAACTATGAGCCTCTATAAGATGACACTGTGACTTCACGTGCTCCTGCCGACATCAGTAAAAGAAAGGGAGGAGATCCAACCTGTGATCTGCCTGCAAAGAATAAGAAGAAGAAGGGTGGAAAACACCGGGAGAAGGGAGACCGGGAAAAAGGTGTACAATCTCCTAGGGACTGGGAGGAGAGTGTTCAGTCTCCCGGCAAGGGGGTTAGCAGTTATGCCAAGCCATTAAGCTTTCTGACACTGAATTTGATCTCACCGCAGTCGAGCATGTGAGCCTCCCTGTCGGTCCTTTGAAGTCTATCGTACTTCATATCCATGATTACTTCAGAAAGCTTCCTGGTGAGTGTTTGTTTCCACCTGCTTTTCATTCTTTATGTTCAGGTTATTTAATCGAAATATACTTTGTAGATGATGGGCTTTAAGCTCAATGAAGGGGCATCAGGACTACGTCGAGACCATGGGTGCTCTCCTCAATCAAATGAATATGTCTCACATAAGTCTTATGATGATCTGTTGGTGCAGGAGGAAAAAGCTCAGCGATATTTAAGGAGTCACGATGACTAGATACAGTGCTTGAAGAAAGACTTGGAATCCTCAGAAGCCGAGATGAAGGCCTTAGCCATTCAGGTACGAGATCTTGAGCAAAGGCTGGATCATTCTGAGAGTTCCCTTAATGCCGAGAGGAAGTACTATTATGAGACTACTCAAGATGCCATAGCTTACATCCAAGCGCAAGGAAATAAGATCTGGGAAGTAGGGAGAACGATGATTTTAAGCCTGACTCAGGCTATTGGGGAAGTGAAGAGGCGCTATTTACGAAGGCATCCTGGCCAATCTGCCAATACTGCCGACTTCTTGGATGTTCAATTTGCTTAACTTGTAGATCGTATAACTGTCGATCTTGAAACTGCTAAGAAAAAGGCTTCAAAGTCTGGCGAATTTCCCATCCAACTTCCTTCTTGGTGTAAGCATTCTCTTCCGTCCATTCTTTCCTCCCATACTAGGGAAGCTCCTTCCTCCTTATGTCTTATTCGTAATTTAAGGCTCATTTGTTGAATAGCTATCCCCTACTTCTTTGACGCTCATTTGTTGAATAGATATCCCCTGTTTCATTTGGTACCATCCACCCATTAGTGTGATTAATTGTCGCGTAAATAGCATCATTTTGAAGATCTGGTTATGATTTTTTTTTCATTAATGGCGCTTTTGGATACATCGACATGATCAAACTGTTCTGTTATCCGCCTTGACTTGTTTTTAGGTTTTAGCTACTTTGAGTACCGATAAAACTTTTGAGTATTGGCAGAACTTTCAGATGCTGGCGGCTGTGTTGTATATTTGGGGATCATTGGATCTCAGCCATTTTGTCCTTTCATAGCTATTTGTGAGGGGTGTTATCTGTATTTATCTATCTTCCAGTTAGTTGTTTATTTTGTTGGCTAACTGATACTGTAATTTTCAAAGGAATATTAATACATTGTTATTATTTTCAATATTCTTCTTTTTATAGCTGCTTTATTTTTGCTTTCTGCTTTTATGACTTGCTATGACTAGTGTTCTTACTTTAATCGTCCACTTTGTGGCTGTCGAATCTTGTGTATTATGTTTTATGCTTGCTTTCATCGAACCGGATAAAATTCCTTTTGGCGAGGTTTTAGATCTCGTGTGAGCTCCTATTTTCATTTCATACCTGCTTATTTCGAGGTGAACCATGATCTTGTTAAAGACTGGGTTTTTTGAGATGTTTTTATCAATCTCTGGTTGACTTTTCCTCGATAAGGGTAGGGTCCAATTAGAGAAGTTATTGTCCCTTTAGGACTCTCTCGCTATTTAGACGGGTAAGATTCCCGTTAGAGAAGTTTTGGGTGTTTTAGGGGCTAAGTTGTTGTCCATTTCAGACTCACTTGCCATTGAGACGGGTAAGGTTCCCGTTAGAGAGGTTTCGGGCCTTTTAGGGGCAAAGTTATTGTCCATTTCAGATTCACTTGCTATTGAGATGGGTAAGGTTCCCGTTAGAGAGGTTTTGGGCCTTTTAGGGGCTAAGTTATTGTCCATTTCAGACTCACTTGCCATTGAGACGGGTCAGGTTCCTGTTAGAGAGGTTTTGGGCCTCTTAGGGGCTAAGTTATTGTCCATTTCAGACTCACTTGCCATTGAGACAAGTAAGGTTCCCGTTAGAGATGCTTAGGAGTGTTAAAAAAGTAATATTTCATTGATTCAATATGTTGGAGATAATACATTTTACTGATAGTACTTCTTGAGATGTTGCACATTCCATGCTCTTGGGAGTGAGGTGCCGTCCATGTTTGCCAAATAATAGGCGCCATTTCCCATTGCTCTTAAAATTTGGTAGGGGCCTTCCCAATTAAATTGAAGTTTCCTGACACCAGTATTTCCTCTGCCAATCTCAGCATTTCTTAGGACTAGCTCTCCTTCTTTGAAGTCTCTTGGTCTAACCTTCTTATCATGATATCTGGCGGCTTGCCTTCTATATGCTTCAGCCCTTGCGGTAGCGGCATGCCTCCTTTTTTCCAACATCTCTTTGTAGATCATGATTTGTTCATTGTTGGAGTCAGGGTTGTAGTTGGATACTTTGTAAGAGGGGATTCTAACTCAACTGGTACTACTGGTTCCATTCTGTAAGCCAGGCTGAACGGTGTTTCTCCAGTGGCCTTTTTTGGTGTAGTTCTTTCGACCCAAAGTACCGGTAAATTTCCTCTACCCAGTTTCCCTTTGCTTCATCAAGTCTTTTCTTTAAGCTGGTGAGGAGGTTGCGGTTGATGACTTCGGTCATGCCATTGGTTTGGGGATATGACACAGATCCGAACTTGTGATTTATCTCCATTCTTTCATAGAAATCATGGAATCTTTGGCAGTCAAACTGCTTTCCATTGTCTGTGATGAGCGTGTGAGGAAGGCCAAATCTTGTTATGACTTATTTGAAGAAGAAATCCTCTGCCTTGGCGGCTGTTATGGTTGCCATTACTTCCGCTTCGACCCACTTAGTGAAGTGGTCTACCGCTACTAATAAGAACTTTTTTTACCCTGCTGCTTTGGGAAAAGGTCCGAGTATGTCCATGCCCCAGGTTGAGAATGGCCAGGGACTGTTGATTGATTTCCTTTCAGTCACTGGTACATGAATCTTGTCGGCATGTCTTTGGCATTTGTCACATTTCTTTACCAGCTCTTTGGCGTCCTCTTCCATTGTTGGCCAAAAATAACCTTGTGATTTTGCCTTTCTCTTGATGGTCTTGTACCCTTGGTGGACTCCACAAATTCCTTCATGGATTTTCTCTAGGATCTGCCTCCCCTCCATCCTGGTTGCACATCTGCACCAAGGGTGTGATACCGATGTTCTGTACAACACTCCTTTATAATAGGCGAAGTTGCTCGCTTGTTTAATTAGTCGTCTTGCTTCTTGAGTGTCCTTCGGGACAATACCATTCTCTCGATAGTTGATAATGGGGCTCATCCAGTTGTCTCTCCTTTAGATGAAAAATACTTAGGTTATGTCAATGCTTCTCTGTTGAAGTTCCTCCTTCATTTCCATGCTGCGGTGCACCAGTCCTCCTACTGAGGTGGACTTGGCGATCAGATATGCCTCCTCATTCTCACTTCTGTTCACTTACTGAATGATCCATTATTCTCTATTCTTTTCTTTTGCTGATAATAGTTTTTCGACCCTGGTCAAATACTTGCTTAATGTTTCATCCTTCACCTGAAATTCTCCTGTTACCTGGTTCACTGCCAGCTGGGAATTACTGATTATCTTGAGATCTTCTACCCTGACTTCTACTGCCAAAGCCAATCCTGCCAACAAGGCTTCGTATTCAGCTATATTATATATGACTTCAAAGCAGATTCGAGCTCCATATTTGATGACAACTTTGTCGGGACCTTTCAGGACCACACCGACTCCGGCCCCCTATTCATTCTTTGCTCCATCAACCGAGAGCCTTCAAGACTGTGCTTTGTAAGGTGTCACCTTCGTTCCTCTAGTGCTTTCTACAATGAAATCTGCCAGTGCCTGGGCCTTCATCACCTTCCTTACTTCATACCGGATTCCGTAGTCTCCTAGTTGCATTGAACATTTTACCAATCTCCCTGACAACTCCGGTCTTTGCATAGCTTTCCTCAATGGCAGGTCTGTTCTCACTACCACTAGATAGCTTTGAAAGCAATACTTCAGTCTTTCGGTGGTGGTGACCAGTGCAACTGCTAATTTCTCAACCATTGGGTACCAGAGCTCTGCATCCCTCAATGCCTTGCTAACGTAGTAGATGGGCATCTGCTCTGACCCCTCCTCTCGGATGAGTATTGACGCCACTGCCTATCTGCATGCTGACAAGTACAAAAATAAGGAGTCATCTGGTATGGGCCGGTTGATCAATGGTGGCGTCACTAGGAACTTTTTGAGATCTTCGAACGCTTGCTGGCAGTCATCTCCCCATTTGAATTGCTTGATGTTTTTGAGGCTGCGGTAGAAAGGTAAACATCTTCTGGCAGAGCTCGAAATAAATCTTCCAAGCGCTGTGACTCTTCCATTGAGGATTTGAACTTCCCTGATTGTTTTTGGTGGCTGCATGTTAATGATCGCTTGAACTTTCTCGGGGTTTGCCTCTTTTCCTCTGCTCGACACCATGCATCCCAAAAACTTCCCTGCTATGGCTCTGAAGGTGCACTTATCTGGGTTCATCTGCATGTTGAAACTTTCAAAGATCTGGAATACTTTTTCCAAGTCAGATGGGTGGTCTTCTTTCTTCTTGCTTTTTACAATAACGTCATCTACATATACTTCTACTACCTCCCCAATAAGCTCTTGAAACGTGAGATTCATTAGCCTTTGGTAGTTTACCCCTGCGTTCTTCAGACCAAAAGGCATCATTTTGTAGCAGTAAGTGCCTTTATGGGTAATAAAGCTTGTCTTCTCTTCATCTTCTTTCTTCATGGGAATTTGGTGGTATCCTGAGGCCATGTCCATGAGACTAATGAGCTCATGACAGGCGGTGGAGTCAATGAGTCTGTCGATATTGGGAAGTGGATAGTTGTCTTTGGGGCAAGCTTTGTTGAGGTCGGTGAAGTCGACGAACATCCTGTATTTTTCGCTTGATTTGTTCACCATGACAACATTAGATAACCATTTTGTGTATCTCACCTCTCTGATGAAGCCTACATTTTCCAGTTTGTCAACCTCTTCTGCGGCCGCCTTCTCTTTCTCGACTAACATTGGCCTTTTTTTCTGAGCTACTGGCTTGACATTGGGGTCCACTTTTAAGACATGGGATGCTATTACTGGATTAACACCTGTTATTTCTGAAGCTAAGCTAGCAAAGAGCTTTGCGTACCGCTTTAACTTGTTGATGACAAGTGTTTCTAGGTCGTCTAATTTTGCTGCAATTTTGACTTCTTTTCCTTCTGTTAGTGTCACTGTCTTCGTTTCTCCTACTGGTTCAATTTGCCCTCCTGCCTTGATCTCCAGTATTTCTTTGATTGGGAGTGCCTCTGTCGTGGCCGTTACGTAACATGCCTTTGCTGCTTCTTAATCTCCTTTTACTACTACCACACCGGTACTTGCAGGAATTTTCATTGTCAAGTACCGGATTGATGTTACTGCTCCTGAATCATAGAGGTATGGTCGCCCAAGGATGGCATTATATATCAGAGGCATATCCAAGACGTTGAAGAGGGTTTTAATCTCCTTACCGTGTGACTGGTCCCTTCCAAATTCTACTGTAAGCTTGACTAACCCCATGAGATGAATGGGTGTGCCACTCAATCCTAAGACTGGTGTAGAGCAGTGCTTTATACTTAACTGAGATCCTCCCATCTAGTTGCATGCTGCCCATGTGATCAGGTTGATGGAGCTTCCTTTATCTATCAGTATACGCCTGGCTGCGCAATTATCTATAATGGCTTCTATAACCAATGCGTCACTGTGGGGTGCTTGGATATGGATTCCATCGTCAGGACTAAAAGTGATGACTGGAGCTGTGTGATCTTGTAACACCACAACCTATTGGACCAAAAACACATACATAAATATGACACTTGGTCGCGGGCGCGATTGAAGAAACAGAAACACGAGAAAGCTGAAACGAGGATCGCGGGCGCTATGGCCAAAATCGCGAGCGCGACTTTAGAAACAGAAAGGTGGGGAAAACTGCTATCAAAATTGCGAGCGCGGTATCAGGGTCGCGGGCGTGATTTTGGGAACTCCAAAAACATGAATTATAGAGATTGAAAACAAACTAAAACCACATAAAATAATATACCAAAACCTCCAAACTTGTATAACTTTTTATTACACTATACGTTTAATATTTAGTTGAATTTACACACTTCTTCAACAATTACACAAAATACTCATAATCATCGAACTAATACCCACTCACACATGTTTAAAACATAAAAATACAAATGCAAATGCTATGAACGTGATCCACTGGCCAACCTGACACCTCTATTGCAATGCGACTTTCTGTATCAGCAAGCTTTCAACACCTGAAAATTAATGCCAAGGGGTGAGCTGGTAACTCAGTAAATAAATAACTACTAATACTAACCTCCACATTTATAAATAATATATGTACATACACTTATTTATACACACACACACACACACATATATATATAGTAAGATTTCCAATTTACAATATATAATCTCATATATATAACTAAATATATGATCTATTATGTATATAACTACCAAACTATGAACTCACCAAATATCAACCCGCACAAACTTGCATCTTCAATTACAATATTGCCAAATTTATTAACAATTTCCCAATGGGTTCAACATCTCATTCATTATCTCAACTTATAATTCTCATTTCACAAACTCAAACCACAGATTCAATATCTCATTTATAAAACATAAATTACAATCACAATTCAATATCTCAAAACACAATTACAAATCAACCTTAATAATTAGATAAATTATCTAAATGATTGGTTCAAAGAATGGTAACCCGATCACATCTCTTTTTTTTCAATAATATCAATCTTTTCAATATCATATTTCACATCTTTTTCAATATCCATATATCTCATTGGTGCACCAATTCCCCTCTTCACTTTTCTAGGGGTTTAATATCACTCATTTCATTTCCCCTTTTCACTTTTCTAGGGGTTACTTATACATTTCAAATCTCAAATCTTGGGTTACCAATTCCTAACCAAACACTTAGACAATCCAGCTTATTACCAAGCCAACATAATCAAACAATCAAACACAACCAATCAACAATCTCATTTAATCACATATTCAAACCACATTATCAATTCAATCAACTATAATCACATTATATCATCGTAACTCAATTCCATATTTTTCTCAAGAATTCCACCACAATTCACATATCTCAACAAATTCATCTCATCTCCTCTTTGACTTCATCAATCCCACTACAATTTTTCATCAATCAACATTTTCCTCATTTTCAACCCACATCACCACTTTCACTTCTCAAATTATTTAAAAGCTCATCACAACAAACAATTACATCAATTCTTATATCACTTTCAAACCATTACTTAACAAATTCACGCATTTCAACCATACTACATTGATCTAACACATTCTCATACACAAGCCATTCACAATAATCAACCTTCATTCCAATCATTCTCAACCAACTATTTAACCATAATCAATTTATTAACTAAATTCATAGTAGTACTTTTAACTAACAAATCATAATAAATATATATATATTAAGACAATATACCAATTAGACCAAACAAAAAATATAATACAATTAGTATTAATAGTTATTTACCTACAACTCATGAAGATCACCATTAAACCTCCTTTTCTTTAATCCCTTTTGCTTTAGGGCTTCCCTAAATACATTTATTCATTCAAATCATCAATTTAACAATTAAACATGCAATTAACACTCAAATATCTCTTTTAAAAACATTAATTTCATCTTTAAACAATCTTAACCAATAACCCCCAAAAATCTCATAAACCCTAACATAAAAACCAGCACAAAAAGGAGTAAACTTACTAAATTAAGCTTCTAATCCTCCAATTAACCTTCTAGACAAGATAAACTCCTTTAAATCTCACTATATTCTTCAATCAAAAGCTTTAATCTCCATTAATGGAGGTTTTGTGTAGGAAAAGGAATAATAGAGGAAAATAGGAAGAAGAAGAATGAGGTGGTGGTGGGTGTAGAGATCTCCCACTAACTATTTTTAATTATTATTATTATTATTATTATTTAATTAAATT
>CANYLF012002313.1:0-23306 GCA_948193215.1 Bocquillonia castaneifolia
TTACTCCTGTGTGCACACAGCCTGGTGACACCCACCAGGTAGCTCGTCATACAACTATCCTCCAATCATTCACATACACAATCATAATCACATTTCATCACATCACAATCTCAAATACAACACAACCACATTCATATTCATAGCATCATATTATAACTAAATAGTATATATGTTGTTAGAAAACAAGGATATAGTCCAAAGAAACAGAATTTATAACAAAGAAATAAATAACAGATTTAAACAACAACAAAAGAAAACCAAATCGATAGAAAACCTGTTACAGCAAGTTGATTGAAAACAGGAATCAGTTAAGGCCTGTGTACCGTAAAGGAAGTAACGTAGAGAAATAAAATAAAGTCTATCAGAATTTGTTTTTAAAAGGAACTAGTTGAAGACCAGCGCGTTGCGTGGGGCTATTGTATATTTACTTTATATCTTTTATTTTTAATAACTTTTGGAATTATTTCTTATTAATTTTATTTTTTTGATAATTTATTAATTTTAAATTTATAAAATAATAAAAATTAAAAAAAAATCTAATCATAAAATATTTATATGTTTTACTGTTATGAATAAAATATTAATTAATTTAAGAAATTTATTTCATTCGTCAATAGATATGATCAAATGACTACTGACTATCATATTTATTAAAAATTAATTTAGAAACCAATAGTATCTTGGACTGATACCAATAGTATCTTTTATAATTGTGTGTGTATGTAGGGTTAAGATTTTTTTTATTAGATTACAAAATAATATTATATATAATTATTTATATTCTTTGTGTTAAGTTTTTATAACCATGATATCATTTAATATTATATATAATTAGTAAATTTGATTATATTTATCCTCCATGAAAAGATAATATATATATATATATATATATATATATATATATAATAAATTCACTACAACAAAAATAGTTTTTAGTAACAGTTTTCAAGCAACATTTTTCACAAATGTCACTTTAAAATTTAAACACAGATTTTTGGGACATTTTTAGTAAACGTTGTTAATTATCATTTTTTTTACAACAATTTTATTACAATATACCAACAATTCTAAACAAATATGGCTGTAGATTTTTTTAAGTAACATTTGTAAAAATGTCACTTAATTTTATTTTATTTTATTCTTATTATTACATTTTGTAATGATTTTTAATTCAAAAAATGACACATATAAAATATAAAATTGATTTTTAGTATATTTATAATTATAAATATACATTTTATATATTTAAAAGTTGGATCTTTAATTTTTGTGAACATTTTTTATAAAATAGATACAAAAAATGTATGATTATTCAAAAATTTTTTATTAAAATGAATACAAAAGATTCAATGTAAACTAACATAATTTGAACATATTTATTACAAAATTGACATCAAAATAATTTAAGATTAGTTTATTTTCAAATTATTTTCATTTTCGATATTTTATATCTTTCTATGTAATATTTATTAGTAGACAAATTATACAAAATTGAATTCAAAGTATAAAAGAAAAAATGTTAAGAGATATACATATGAAGTATGACTCATTTTCTAACAACTGTTATATTTTATATATTTCCCTTTTTTCACAGTAATTTTAACAAATTTACCTCCACCTGTAATTGATTTCAATCTTCCGTAAGTTTGAAAATTTTGAATAAGTTAATCATTATCTTTTCTAATCTTTTTTGCTCTATTTAATGTAGTCTTTCTCATCTTTTAAAACCTTACCCCATTTTCTGTATCTCATTTGTAACATTTTATTTTACTTTTGTGCTCACTATATCACTGTAATATTTTCTCTCCATATTTGAATTAAAATTGGTGTGCATTAGGAAGAGTGGTTACAAAAGTTAATTCCTATTATACTATGCATCACCGTCATGTCTATGCATGCTTGGATTGTGGCTTACAATAATAAAAGATCAATGGGTAAAGGTACATTAGTAGTTTTCTTGGTTCCACGTGTTTTCCATGGATGATTTTCTTTTCATATTACTATAGTAATTTAGTCCCCCCACCTCCTTTCGACTCTTCTACTCTCCTTTTCTATGATTATAATTATAAAAAAATATTCATAATAAAAAATATTTTTTTAAAAAAGAGAAAATCTGATTACTATTTCATTTAATTTTTTTTCTTTTGGTAACTCTCAATTGATTTGTTTTTTTTTATTGTTTCATACTGTAGGAAATCTATGGCCAGAAATATATAACTAAGGTGAATGCATTAATTTTGGTAAATCAATGAATAGTGCATTCTATTTGTAACTTATTATTCTATTTATGTACTTATTTTTTTTATTGTTTATATCTTCTTTTCTATATATAAATATTGATTTTCAATTTTATGATTAATTTACATTTGAAAATATTAAAAAAAGACCATTTACTTACAATTATTATTTCATTATCAATTTTTAAAGTATTTATTAGAGAAATATACTGCTCATGACATTTTATATTTCAGAATTGTAAATGAATTCAATCATTAATCTTTATATATTTTATATGTGCAGGTTGAAAAGTACCATTTCGATTCATGCTTAACAACAAAGATTAGATTTGTGGAGAACTCTTCATTTAATTACTAGAAGTAAAGATTCAATAAATTAGAGTTAATAGTTATGTACTACGAATATGTAATAAATTACAGTTAATAGCCATGTACTATAAATGTTTTAATCAGTATAAGGTTTTTATAAACGGACTGTATTTTTAAACTATAAACATATACCAAACTTAAATTTTAACTCTCTTTATTTAAGATAAATATTATTTTATATTTTTAGATAATATTGGGATATTACAAGTAATTACATATTGCAGAATTAAATTAAAATTAAAGCCCAAACTTTTATTACATTTTATATAAATACCACACATTTTGATCCATTTATATTTTTAATCCATTGACCCATTTGTAATTTACCGCTCATATCCAAAGCTCATAACCTATTACTACAAGTTAAACAGGTCATGTAAGTGACCTACTATTACAGGTAATTGCATGTTAGGTGCATTCTTGCATTTAAGAATGACCCAATTACAACTAGATTCAATTATATTATCATCATAAAAAAGCAACACTTCCAACAAATATTTTGGAAGTTTCTGCATATCAATTCCCATTTTCGTCACAACTAAGACTATGATATAAATAAACCGATTTAATTCAAATAAATTAATCGTTAAGTTTGGCTCAATTGTTCTCTATTATTAATTAAGAATGATTCAAGTTGAAGTTACTTTTTATTTTGATGATCAAACTCGACTCCTTAATTTTGTTTATAATATAAATTAAAAATATTTATTAATTTAATTTGAAATCTAAACTATTATTTTTTTATAAAATATTATAAATATATGAATATTTTTAATTAAAAATAAACAAATATTTTAAAACTTAAAAAGTTAAAAAAAATGAGTTGAATTCGAATTTTGTTTCAATCTTTTACAACCTCAAGAAGACTTTAATGGTGGATTCAAAGAAAATCTAAACTAACTATGATGGTGGATTTAACAAGAGCTATATATCCTAACTTTCATGGCGAATTCAAATATGAGCTATCGTAATTTTATTAAATATAATTAATGAAACAAATTTAGTTAATTTTGTAAATGTTTACGTTAATTTTTCTACTTTTTGAAATTACTAATTTTGAAGGATTGATGATTAGGAATTAATAAGATATGATTTACCGTAACTAAGATCAGTTTTATGTATTCCTTTCAATTCAAATAAACAATTTCCTTACAGTATGAAGGTATTGACTTTCATCATGTTCGATGATAACATGATTTAAGAAACATTACTGTCATTTGTGCTAGATTCTTTTATTTTCCCTTATAAGAATTGATGCATTACTGTCAAAGAAGGAACTGATATAAAAAAATTTAGAGAGGAAAATATTAAGGTAATTAATACAAGTATAAAATTGTCCATAAAGATAATTTTGCTCTGTACTTAGTAAATAGAGCTCTGGAAATAGATCCACCCTTTTTTTATCATTATAATTGTATTTATACATATTTGATACTCCCTCAGTTCCATAATAATAGGCAGTTTTAGACAAGCACATGCATTAAGAAATTTAGCAATTCAATATAAAAGTATTGTTTTTCTAAAATGCCCTTGTTGGAACTCTAAAATATTATTTATGATTTGAGTAGTTTTAATTGAATTTAATATTTTCAATGTAATATATAAGGGTATTTTAGGCTTTACATTGTTATGTCTTAAAAACTGTCTATTATTTTGGGACAAAAAAATAACAAAACTGCCTATTATTATGAAACGGAGGGAGTATAATAAATTTTTTAGACACATGTATGCTGTAATATGCATAATTAATGTAAGGGCACGTTTGATCGATTGAGTTTATTGAAGGAGCCGTTGGTGGCTGTAGTCCTTCTCTTTTGTTATGTTAATTATCCTACAAGATGGTAGAGTAATTTTAAACTGAAAAAGATTTTGAGTTAGTGAAATTTATATATTAAAATTTAAAAAATAAATAAAATAAAAAAGTGTATCTGAATAATATAATAACACATCCTTTTGACAGAAGATGATATGGCTAGGGTTGTGCATCGGTTTGAACCGAACCAATTTTTTTTTTTAAATTATGAAACCGAACCGAATCAAAATATATTTGGTTAAGACCAAATTAATTCAGTTCGGTTTTAGCTAAAATGGGAGTTCGATTTGATTTTAAGCCAAATCTTCGGTTCGATTTTTGGTTCGGTTCGATTGTTTGTCAGAAATCCTAAACCAAACAAAACTAAATTTTAGAAAAACTTTGAAAATAAGAACCGAACAGAAATTAACCAGTTCGGCTCGGTTTTTTTGGTCCAGTTCGATTTTGCACACCACTAGATATGGTAGAAGATTTGAAAATTACAGGTACCTCAACAGGTTCATGTCTTCTTTTGGCTAGTCACCCATGGTAAAATCATTTGTAATGTAGAGAGAGTGGAGCGTAATTTCAGTAACGATCCTTCTTGTGGCCATTGTAATGGTGGCCAAGAAAATGTCCTTCATATTTCTAAAGACTGGCCGCTTGTCGTGGAATTATGGGAACGTGTTTTTATCTTCTCAAGAAATTTTGTTACAAAAAAATTTAAACCAACGTCAATGGCTTCTCCGCAATCTCTCAGTGCAGGTGGTGAGTAATGTCACTAATGCTTGGGATAATTTTTTTTACCAATTCTCTTTGGTGGATTTGGAAATGGAGGAATGATTATATTTTTCAGGCATGTTAACAGTTGTATCCCCTCAAAAATGAAGTGCTTAAAGACCTCCATAGAAGATGTAGAATTTGCTTTTAAAATTCAAGACCAAGTAATGAAGATCTCTCCACGAACAAAATACTTGTTAGTTGGATGGTGTGTTCCTCCTTTGAATTGGGTTACTTTGAATACTACTGGTTGCTCCAAAGGAAGTTCCAATCATGCGGGGGGTGGTGGAATCCTGAGAGATAGCAATGGGCATTGGCTAGAGCGCTTCACAATTAATATTGGGGTGTGTAGTGCTATTGAGGCTGACCTTTGGGCTGTTTTTCAAAGTCTTAAGCTAGCATGGGAGAAAGGCTACAAGAAAGTGAGGTTAAAAGTGGACTCTTTGGTAGTTGCGGAGTGGATGTCCGACACTGTTGAGAGGCCTTCCACTAATAAAAATTTAGTTCATTTGGCCAAGCAGTTGATTCAGAAAGAGTGGATAGTTGAGGTGCGCCATGTGTATTGTGAGTGCAATCAAGCGGCCGATTTTCTTGCCAGTGAAGCTTTAAAACATGGTAAAGGTGTTAATATTCTCTCATGTGCTCCCTTAGATCTTGTGCCGATTCTTAATACTGATCTAAGTGGAGTTGGTTGGCCCAGAAAAGTGACCTTCATGGGCATGGGTGATTAGTTGGTGGTTTTCTTTTTTCTTTCTTTTATGTTTTTTTTAGGTAATCCCCTTCCTCTGTATCAAAATGTTTTGTTAGAATAATGAAAGTTATAATGCTTTATTTGACTAGTAATTTTGTTGTGAGAACATCATGAATTAAAAAAAGTATTTTCTTTCTTCTGGTATTAAATGGTATGTGATAAATATTGCTAATGGTTGAATAATGAGGTGAAATTGAAAAATTTTGGCTTTTTAATAGTTGTATTTTATATTAAATATGTTAAGAAGAAGAAAATAAAATTCTTTTTATACAGTAGTCATTTAATTAGCTTTAAATAAATTGATGTAAGAGATTTATATTAAGAAAGAAAAATAATATAAAATTGACAAATCACATTGTAATAAAATTATAAGGAGTGTGACTCTAAATTGCATGTAAAATGTATAGATTTAGAAAAACATTGAATTAGGTACCACCTCTAACTAAGGTGTGCATAAGCCTTTAATTTTTGTTGTCCCAAGAAGATCTTTTTCTTTGGTCAAAGTTACAAAAAAAAAAATAACCCTGATATTTACCATTAGAAGCATTTATGCCTTTAAAGTATTTTTTTTTTTAGGTTAAGTATAACTTTTATTTCTTTTTAAATTCTCATTTGAAGTTTAGCTCAAGAAATAAGAGTGTTTACTAGTAAAGGTTATGAGTTCAATCCTCTTACCCACCTTTATGGTGAGTATTAGGGGATGAATTATCCCCATTATATAGTCCATGGCCCATTGAACCTCTAATGTATCAAAAAAGAATTTAACCTTTAACTTTTAAAATATTAAAAATTAATTATTAATATCTTCCTTTTTTTTAGGAGGATTAATGTCTTCTTTTTGTTCTTAAACTTTATATATATATGCAATGTAAATACATAAACTATTTCATTGATATATTTACCAACAAAAATCACAAAAAATTATATTTTTTTTGAGAGAGTTTAATATATATATTTTTTAAATGAAAAATATTTATATAAGTAAAAATCAATTTCACAAAATAACCTCTATTTAAAATGAGTAATAATATATAGTTAATAGATTTTCCTTTCCTAAAATTTATAAAATATTACAATAATTAATTAACACTAATTATGTTTGGTTTAAGGGATAAAAAGAGAGAGAAAAAGATAATCAGAAATGATATATAATTATCCTTTATTTTTAAAAAAAAAAAAAAGAGGGATAGATCATCCAACTATATTTTAGATGGTTTTAAAAGGAATAATTATTTCAATTTGATTTGTTATGTTTTCGAGTTATTCCAAAGGGAAAATAGTTTATTTTAGTCAAAACTTTACTTCATCAATTTGTTCCAGCATCTTTACGTTCTGTGTTAGTTTTAGCCAACTTAAAAATGATGTGTGCTTTTTATTATGTGTCATGTCCCATTGATTATGTGGCATATGATATATCTAAACTATTTTAGTCACAACTTTTAATAAATTATCAATTTTATCCACAACTTTCCATGAATTGTCAATTTTAGCTTATTCTTTTCAAATTTTGTCGGTTTTATCCAACTTAACGATAGGAGTATACGGCATGTGTCATTTTTAAGTCGGCTAAAACTGATGCAAATCGCAAAGATGTTGGAACAAATAGACAAACTTTAAAGTTTTGGTTAAAACTGACAATTTGATCAAAATTTTGACTAAAACAAATTATTTTTCCTATTCTAAATATATCCAATTGTGTATTTTTTTTTATTTTAAATCTATCCAACCGTATATTTCTACTAACATATTAAATAATTAATAGTGCTATTTGGCATTGTATTTGACATGTGACATTATACAATTATGATAAAAATGTCATGTGAATATCATGTCATCATTTACATTAGTTGGATTTCTTGGAAACATGCAATTAAGAAACATGACGAACTAAATTGAAAAAAATAGAATATATTTAAAATTTAGATTAAATATTAGGATATATGACATCATTATCCAATTTAAAATGATATATAATTCTACCAGGAAAGAATTTTTTTATTCATATATAAAAGTTTAAGAATTATAAGCTTCACACACACATATATAAACACATTAAGAATTAAACTTAAGAATTCTATAGAATAAATAAATAAATTCTATAGAATTTGTAAAATTCATTTATAAATTCTTAAGTTTGGTTTAAATTAAGGTTTATTTAAAATTCTCAATTTTTTTAATTTCATAAAATTATTTGAAATTTCATCAACTTTAGTGAAATTTATACATAAACTATAAACTATAAGAAGTGAATTTTTGTTACGACAAAACACCTCTAAATTATTCTTTATTTTTAATTTAGGATAGGAAAAAAATTGATTCCAAATGAATTCAACCAAAAATTGAACCAAATAAACCAACAAATTAAGAAAGAAGAAAACGATTAACAATGAATCAGAATCCAGTGGATGAAAAGGCTAAGAAGAGACATAAATAACAAAAGAGAGTGGAGACAGACAATTCCGCGAAGGGATCGATTGAGAGAGAAAGAGAGGACTCGGCTAGTAAAATAGTAACCACGAATTGGCGCGAAACCAAAGGGAACTAATACCGAACTTAACGGCCTTTTTCTTGACTCTACCTTTCCATCAAAGAAACAACTCTTTTCACTCTCCAATTTTTCGTAATTTTTCCTCTGGAATTTTTCTTCCATTTTTCTTCTCATTTTGTTTCCTTTTTCTGTTTTGGCAACTGGGTATCATTCCTTTACTTGTTTTGGCTATTGGGTTGTTTCCATTAGTCAATTACTTGATCTGAAGGTTTTTTTTTTTTTTTAAAAATTCATCTTTTTTTTAGAAGGGTATTTATTTATTTAGTTATTTGGTCATTATTTTATTACCAATGCGATCAAGATCAACATGGGACATTGTAAGCTAGGATATGTTGAATGGTTGGATCTTGATGAAAAGGTTATGCAGATGGAACTCTTTGTTTAAACCATCCGCCTAGCTTGGATTCAAAATCCTAAAACATGGTACGTATTTGAATAATATATTTGATTTTATTTTAATGGTAAATTATTGGTGAGATGTAATGAAATGTAATAGTATGTAATGTAAGAGATCTTTTACATTGCTCATTACATTACATTACATTCCATTACATCTCATCAAACATTACCTATATGTTTTCAATATTTGTTATTGCTATATTAATTATCTTCTATTTTAATATATATATATATATATATACATCTTATTTTGAATTCCAATTTTATATGTAAAATGAGCGAAATTTCATTGCTGGTTTGCTGTGGGTAAAAGGGTATATTTTTTACCTAAAGATTGGCTGCTTTTCGATGCTGCATTTGACATATAACATAAGACAAGCATATTTGATCATTATAACAGCAATGCGACTATTGGAAGGGTGTAATTGAATTGTTGAGGATCAAGTTCATTTCCTTTCTAATTCTAGATTTACAGTGTAATAATATAATGCTTTTGCAGGCTTCTACAGTAAATATCATAGAAGGTTCTCATGTCTGGGCTGAGGACCCAGACCTGTCTTGGATTGACGGCAAGGTTTTAAAGATTACTGGAAAAGATGTCGAAATTGAGACTACAAATGGAAAAAAGGTACTTATAGCTTAACAATTTAAGGAAAAAATATATGACTTCTAGTGTTTTTTTTCATCATTTATAGCTACTTACATATCTGAATGCTGAACTTGCATTTCCTCTATTGAAGATTACTGCAAACTTGTCGAAAATTTATCCGAAAGATATGGAAGCTCCTTCTGGTGGAGTTGATGACATGACAAAGCTTTCTTATTTGCATGAGCCTGGAGTTCTGGAAAATCTGAAAACCAGATATGAACTGAATGAAATCTATGTGAGTTTATCTTTCGTTTATAATAATTAGTTTAAAACAACCACTGCAATTGAAAATGTAAGAATTCTGCTCCAAATGTAAGAATCCTTTTTACTAATATGTACTTCTCTGCTCTCATTCCAGACTTACACTGGAAACATTCTTATTGCCATTAATCCGTTTCAAAGACTGCCTCATATCTATGATGCTCACATGATGCAACAATACAAAGGAGCCCCATTTGGAGAACTGAGTCCTCATGTTTTTGCAGTTGCTGATGTTGCGTACAGGTTATTCCTGTTTTTCCCCATCTTTGGTTGGTTCTATAAGTATACTATACATTACTTGGTTTAAAATGTGAGCAATCAATCGTAATGCTTCCTAAAATCAGGGCGATGATTAATGAGGGGAAAAGCAATTCCATTTTGGTCAGTGGTGAAAGTGGTGCTGGTAAAACTGAGACTACGAAAATGCTTATGAGATACCTTGCCTTTTTAGGAGGTCGAGCAGCTACTGAAGGACGAACAGTTGAACAGCAAGTTCTTGAAGTATGTCACAAACTCTGCTCTGCTTTTGTTCTAAGCTTTAATGAAGTTTTATTATCTGTGATGTCCTTTTGGTTTCTCTAGTGAACTCTGACGACATTGTTTTATTATCTTCAGTCAAATCCAGTCCTTGAAGCTTTTGGAAATGCTAAAACTGTCAGAAACAATAATTCCAGGTGAGACATTCCACTTTGAACTGAACATATGAGCCAATTCATGAAATCTGAAAGATAATGTCATGATTCTGACAATTTTTTTTTTTTTTTATAAGCATGTTATCTATGACTCATGAGGTTTTAGACTTACATATGTTGGTCATTTGACGTTGATGTTCTCCTACAATTAATACTGTTGCAGCCGTTTTGGTAAATTTGTTGAGATCCAGTTTGATAAGCATGGAAGAATCTCAGGAGCTGCTATTAGAACTTACCTTTTGGAGAGATCTCGTGTCTGTCAAATTTCTGATCCTGAGCGCAACTATCATTGCTTTTACCTTCTTTGTGCTGCACCACAAGAGGTAACTTTCTGGAATATATTTTTTGAGTTCATCTATATGATGTGTAACTTGTTGCTAAAGTTGTAATTATTATTATTATTATTATCAGGAAATTGAAAAGTATAAACTGGGAAATCCAAAATCATTTCACTATCTCAACCAGTCAAATTGCTACGAACTTGTTGGTGTAAGTGATGCTCATGACTACCTAGCCACAAGAAGAGCTATGGATATTGTTGGAATAAGTGCAAAGGAACAGGTATAGCCCAGTTTTCAGAAATGCTTTTAACTGCTGTTACCAATGCTTTTGTTTAATATTGCTATAAGTAGGACTTGCATCTTATGCTCTCTCTTTCTCTGGCAGGAAGCAATTTTCAGAGTTGTTGCTTCAATCCTTCATCTTGGCAATATTGAATTTACCAAGGGAAAGGAAGTTGATTCATCAGTTCCGAAAAATGACCAAGCTAAATTCCATCTTAAAATGACAGCAGAACTACTCATGTAAGAGTTCTATATCAATATCACAGCATAGCGATGCTTTAATACATTTTTTTTCACAAGGGTAACTAGATTTTTTCATTTTTTCCCCATGTTGCAGGTGTGATCCTGCAGCCCTGGAAGATGCATTATGTAAGCGTGTGATGATCACTCCTGAGGAGGTGATCAAGCGAAGTTTAGATCCTCAAAGTGCAACAGTTAGCAGGGATGGTTTAGCTAAGACAATTTATTCACGCTTGTTCGACTGGTATAACATTTTCTTATGGATATTAACCGATATTTTGTGATATATGCTCTAAATAGCCCTGAGATGAGAGCTTTAATACCGGTCTGGTGCTATTTATGAACAGGCTGGTGGACAAAATTAATAATTCAATCGGACAAGATCACACTTCGAAATCTCTGATTGGAGTCCTTGATATCTATGGTTTTGAGAGCTTTAAAACCAACAGGTATGTAATACCCAAGCTGCACATAGTATAGCTAAGTGTGCGAGTAAATTGCTTGTTTTATTGTTATAGATAGAAGTTAACACTTATTCCTGCTCTGCAGTTTCGAGCAGTTCTGTATTAACTTTACTAATGAGAAGTTGCAGCAGCATTTCAATCAGGTAACAATCACTGACATGTCCTTTACTTGTGCGAATTTGATCAGTACATATCTAAAGGGCTTTTACGATCAATAACTTGCAGCATGTCTTCAAAATGGAACAAGAAGAATATACTAAAGAGCAGATTGATTGGAGCTACATTGAGTTTGTTGATAATCAGGATGTCTTGGATCTTATTGAGAAGGTTAATTATTTAACATTTTTGGGCTCATTCTCTGCTTTCACATCTAATTAGTTCTCTAATTATTTACATTTTTTTAAAAATATTGGTATCTTGCAGAAACCTGGAGGAATCGTTGCACTTCTTGATGAAGCTTGGTATGAAATTTTTGTTTTATTTTTTTTTTGAAATTTTTTCAGTTACTCGAAGAATGTTGTTGTTGTCATATGTTAGTACAAACTTGCAAGTTTTCCTCTGCACTGCTCTCAGGCACAAGCGTTTTAACTTCAAGCTTTTAGTTTTAATATGATATTAGAATTCTCATTCTTGTCAATCACTCATTGTCTTTCAGCATGTTTCCAAAGTCGACGCATGAAACATTTTCTAATAAGCTATATCAGACATTCAGAGCTCACAAGCGTTTCATCAAGCCAAAACTGTCTCGAACAGATTTCACGATTGCTCATTATGCTGGAGAGGTATGGTCACTCAAAATATTATGCTATGCGATCTGTTTTCGCATTACTGTTGTCCTCTTCTTCATCCTGTTTATTTCTCCAGGTCCTGTATCAATCTGACCAATTTTTGGACAAGAACAAGGATTATGTGGTTCCTGAACATCAGGATTTGTTGAGTGTTTCCAGATGTCCATTTGTGGCAGGCCTTTTCCCTCCACTGCCAGAAGAGACGAGCAAATCATCAAAGTTTTCGTCAATTGGTTCCCGTTTTAAGGCAAGTTTCCTTTTGTTGTGCACTGGCCACCATAGCAGCTTTTATGGGACCTAGATTTGTTCCCGTCATTTAAATACATAACATGCAATATTGTTTCTGATACTGCAATTAGTTCTTCTGCTTACAAAACTGAAAACTAATGTTCTATTTCATATATGACACAGCTCCAACTGCAACAATTAATGGATACTCTTAATTCTACTGAACCTCATTATATTAGATGTGTAAAGCCAAACAACTTGCTCAAACCTGCTATATTTGAGAATGTCAATATCATGCAACAATTGCGTTGTGGTGTAAGTACAGTTTTAACATTCTGGCCAAAGGCAAACAACTTAAACCGGATTATTCTTATTTATTGGTTAATAATAGCTCATTTCTGGTGTCCATGTAGGGTGTTTTAGAAGCAATCAGAATCAGTTGTGCTGGATACCCTACTCGAAAACCTTTCTTTGAATTCATAAACCGGTTCGGGCTCCTTGCTCCAGAGTGTTTGGAAGGAAAGTAAGTACCATTTTTCAAGATAAGCAGCAATTTCTGTTTTGCAAGAGATTTAATATGTTTTTCAACCTCGGTGATTAATCTTGTATGACTGAACTTATTCATTGTAAATGTGTTGTAAGCAGCTACGATGAAAAGGTTGCCTGCAAAAAGATTCTGGAAAAGAAAGGGCTTCAAGGCTTTCAGGTAATACTGAATGCTAGCGATGCCTGGTTTATCTGTATATCGATACGATGCATTCAATTTATCAGTAATGAAAACTTTGATCACATTCACGTATTAAATAACCCTGAAATGGAATTTCAGATAGGCAAAACAAAGGTATTCTTAAGAGCTGGTCAAATGGCTGAATTAGATGCACGAAGAGCTGAGGTACTCAGCAATGCTGCAAAGACTCTCCAGCGGCGTGTAAGAACTTACTTGGCTCGTAAACGATTTATTGCATTGCGGCAGGCTGCTGTACATATTCAGTCGCTATGCAGAGGTGATTTACATGGAAACATATTTATTTGTTTTTCCAGAAACATATGATAGGACACTTTTCATTTTCGTTTCAATTTATAGCTTCAATGTTTAACTTCTTTTCTTATAAATTATATAGGAAGAATTGCATGCAAACTTTTTGAGAACATGAGAAGGGAGGCTGCTGCTATAAAAATTCAGAAGCATGCACGCAAGTATGAAGCCAGAAAATCCTACAAGAATCTTCATCTGTCAGCGCTTCGTGTGCAAACTGGTTTAAGAGCAATGGCCGCCCGCAAGGAATTCAGATTCAGGAAACAAACTAAAGCTGCAATCATTATTCAGGTTATTTCGTTGTATAATTCATGTTGCTTGCATTGTGGAACATCTTATGCAATGTTTGGTAAGATGTAATGGTATGCAATGTAATGTAATGGTATGTAATGTAAGAGATCTTTTACATTGCTCATTACATTACATTACATTACATCTCACCAAACATTACCTTACTGTCAAATATAATACTGTTTCGCTTGGAATAACAAAATGCAGACGCGGTGGCGTTGTCATAGAGATGTTTCTTACTACAAGAGGCTCCAGAGAGGAGCAATCGTCACTCAAACCAGATGGAGAGGAAGGGTTGCCAGGAGAGAGCTTAGGAAGCTCAAAATGGTAAGTACTGACTTGTCTTAGTCCTAAAATCAGATTAATGACCCCAATGTTAAACTGGCTTGACATCTACCTCCAATTTTTCTGCAGGAAGCAAGGGAAACAGGTGCACTAAAAGAAGCCAAAAATAAGCTTGAAAAACAAGTAGAGGAACTCACTTGGCGTTTGCAACTAGAAAAGCGCTTAAGGGTAAATTTGCATTCTGTTGATGGACATTATTCATATATTTTTTTGATGGTTGCATACTTATGCCAAATCTTTAAATCATATGTGCAGACTGACTTAGAAGAAGCAAAAGCACAGGAAGCAACTAAATTTCAGCATTCAATTGAAGAAATGCAAAAGAAGATAGAAGAATCAAATGCTTTGCTGATAAAGGAACGAGAGGCTGCAAAGCAGGCTATCGAAGAAGCACCTCCTGTTATTCAAGAAACTCAAGTACTTGTTGAAGATACAGAGAAAATTGAGTCTCTGAAAGAGGAAGTAGAAAACCTGAAGGTTAGACTCAGTCAAGTTGATTAAATATTTATAATCCCAAACTCTTGGTAGTCATTTCTTAAGCCTGAACAAAGCATCTTCAGCAAAGTTGAAAATGAAAAAAAAAATCTGCAGAAAATTGTTGTCTTGTATTGACATTGGCCTTTCACACCGACAGGCATCATTGGATTCTGAGAAACAAAGAGCTGGCGATAACGAAAAGAAATACAATGAAGCCCAAGGCCTTAATGAGGAAAAACAGAAAAAATTAGAAGACGCAGAGAAAAAAGTTCAGCAGCTCCAGGAATCTTTGCAAAGGTAGAGCAACCTGCTAAGCATTTTCATTTTTGAACACTTCCATGACAGATACAGTAAATAATGGATACTCAACTAGCATATTTATATGTGGGAGAAATTCATTAGTTTAACAAGTCTTCATGTGATTAACCAGCTCTTGTACTTGTGTATTAGGCTAGAAGAGAAGATCTCCAATCTAGAATCAGAGAATCAAGTTTTACGGCAACAGGCTTTGTCCATGGCACCCAACAAGTTCCTATCAGGACGTTCCAGATCAATTATGCAGGTGCTTCATTAGATGAACTTAATACATTAGATTTATAATTTAGACTTTTTTTTAATTGATAATAGCTTAGCTTTTACTTCTCTGATGATTGGCAGCGGGCTGAAAGTCACATTCCAATGGAAGCAAAGGCAAACTTGGTGAGTGTATCTTACTCAAATGGACACCAATATAGTATCCATTATTGCCAAATAAAAAACCAGAATTTTCCATTTTCAATCACTTTTTAAGTGCTCCATATTGAGTGTTTTCTGAATTCTTGTGATTAAATGGGTCAGGATCTGCTGCATAGCCCTTCAATAAACCACAGGGATACGTCTGAAGTGGATGATAAACCACAGAAGTCATTGAATGAAAAACAACAGGAGAACCAGGAATTGCTCATCCGTTGTATTGCACAACACTTGGGATTTTCAGGGAACAGACCAACTGCTGCCTGTATCATATACAAATGCCTTTTGCAGTGGAGATCATTTGAAGTAGAAAGGACTAGCGTCTTTGACAGGATAATTCAGACCATAGGCCATTCTATTGAGGTTTGAAATGCTAAACCTTACATGTTATCACTAACATCTACGTCCTTTCTCCTACTCAAGAAGCTGCCTCTTTTTTTGGATATCAGAACCAGGACAACAATGATGTATTGGCATATTGGTTATCCAACGCATCGACACTTCTATTGTTACTACAGCGGACACTGAAGGCAAGTGGTGCTGCAGGAATGGCCCCACAACGTCGCCGATCTTCATCAGCTACTCTGTTTGGAAGAATGACACAGGTAAAGATAACATATAATTATAATCTAGCAAGCTGATGGGAGATTTCATTCTTTTGTTTAACTAAGTAAGGGGTTTTCTGTTTTTACCTTCATATATAGAGTTTCCGAGGTACTCCCCAAGGAGTAAATCTTTCCATGATCAATGGAAGCATTAATGGAGGGGTGGATACTTTGAGGCAAGTTGAAGCCAAGTACCCAGCTTTGCTTTTCAAGCAGCAGCTTACTGCATATGTAGAAAAAATTTATGGAATGATTCGAGATAATTTGAAGAAAGAAATTTCTCCTTTGCTTGGGTTGTGCATCCAGGTATAAATATTATATATCATAGCAGACTTGTTAAACTTCTCTTGTATGAAGAGGTTCCAAGTTTTTACTTAAAATATGATTTGGTATAGGCACCAAGAACATCTCGAGCAAGCTTAGTTAAGGGAGTACGTTCAGTTGCCAATACTGCAGCCCAGCAAGCCTTGATTGCTCACTGGCAAGGGATTGTGAAGAGCCTTGGAAACTTCTTAAACACATTGAAAGCCAATCACGTAAGTTGATTCCTCCCTGTTTCATCCCTGCATTTTACATTTCTTGAATTCGTATAATCTTTCTGCACGTTATCCACAATTTAAAAAAGAGGCTGTCTAACATGATTTCCATGCATTTGTGTGATTCATTTTGTAGGTGCCTCCATTTTTAGTGAGGAAAGTGTTCACACAAATCTTTTCCTTCATCAATGTTCAATTATTCAACAGGTACTCTTTCTATATTCCTATTTAGCTCACTCTTTTAGCTAAATTTATAGATTTATACACTCTCCTCGTTCTTTGCAGTCTTCTGTTAAGGCGAGAGTGCTGCTCCTTCAGTAATGGTGAGTATGTTAAAGCTGGATTGGCTGAACTGGAACATTGGTGTTACAAGGCTACAGATGAGGTACTTCATCCACTCTGATTTGTAACTTTCAGCTTGTAGAATAAATATGTGTACAAAAGCTAACTGAGATTTACAAATGCAGTATGCAGGTTCGGCATGGGATGAGCTCAAGCATATAAGACAGGCAATAGGGTTTCTGGTTATACATCAAAAGCCAAAGAAAACATTGGATGAAATAAGCCATGACCTGTGTCCGGTGAGTGATTCACATATCAGTATACACATGATTCATAAGCAGTTATCATCTTTTCTCTATCAGGACCAAATTACTTGTCCTTTTTATAGGTTCTCAGTATACAGCAGCTCTATCGAATTAGTACAATGTATTGGGATGACAAGTATGGGACTCACAGTGTGTCTTCAGAAGTAAGCTTTCAGAAATTTTCATTACATATAAAAGCACAAACTGAAAATACTTGATTCTCTTAAATGACATGTTATTTTGTTTGCGTAGGTTATATCCAATATGAGGGTGTTGATGACAGAAGATTCGAACAATGCTGTTAGTAGTTCTTTCCTGTTAGATGATGACTCAAGGTTCGGTCGGTTTCTCTTTCAAGCTCTTCAGTGATCGATTCTTGTTTATTTTTACAAATTATTTCAGCTCATAGACATTTTATTTTTCCTGTTTCAGCATTCCATTTTCGGTGGATGACTTGTCCAAGTCAATGGAACAAATTGACATATCAGATATTGAACCTCCACCTCTAATCCGTGAGAACTCAGGATTTAGTTTCTTGCTTCCACGTGCAGATTAAACATGACGATCCATTTCAGGAATTAATGGATTCATCTGACATTGTCTATTTTCTTACAAAGAATTAAACAAGTAAAGTGGAAATATATATAAGAGCTCTTCAACTTCTGATAAGATCTTGAGGGGTTCGTTCAGTGCACTGATTTTTTCACGACACAAATTTTCTTCCTTAAAACATTTATTTTTTCTGGTTAATTAGTTGATATAGTTTGTTAATTATATATGTAGAAGGGAGGGCTGCCTGCCTGTCAATGTAATGAAACTATTCTTTTTTGTACAAGTAGCTAATGTTTTTTTTTTCTTTTTTGACTAGGATATTGTAAGAGAAACTAAGAAATAAATAAAAACACATAGCATTCTTTTTCTCATTATTTTAAAATGGAATTTTTCTTACCTCATGCTTTATCTGTGCATTTCTTTTAAAATGGAACTTTCTATGCATTTCTTTTAAAATAGAATTTTGCTTGCCGCATCCTTCATCTATGCATTTCATCTGTGCCAGTTGCTTAAGCTCACCACCATTGCATTACTGATGGAAAATTCAACTAAATCATAATAAGAATATTTAATATTGATATTTTTTTTATAATGAGAATATTTATTAATTGATCAAGTAATAACACTCTCTATTTAGTTAGGATGTCGCATGTGAAAAAACCATTTCTTGCACCTCTATCAAGGACAATGTGAACTGGTATGTACCTTACCATATATTATTGAGATTGAATTGACAACAGCAGAATTAGGAAAATGGAAATAGATCACTGCTAGTGAATTTAAAGTACAATATCGAATTCCTACATCAACTTTATAAAAGAGATAAGCCAGAAACGTGGTCGGTCTGAAACTCCAAAGTTGTATGCTCTGTTGTTCGGCCATAAAAGCTATTGGTTTACAGTTCTTTTTACATAACATCTGCATCTATATACCTCGTACAATGAAAAACCACCACATCCTGAGAATGCAATCAGTCCACCGGTAGGTGCTTGCAAGCTCAAAAGAGGAGTGCATCAGAAGTATGCATATATATAACCTCAAAAGCTTGCATTCAGTTCAAAGGTTTCTTCCCATGATCTGACTGGCTCAGAAAAGGGTAGTCTGTGTAGCCGACGACAGGATCATGCGTGGAGAAAGTTCTCCAATCACATTCATTTAAAGGTGCATCAAGCTTAAATCTCAATACTAAATCAGGATTTGACAGAAACAATTGACCATATGAAATCAAATCTGCATCACCTTGATCAACAGCTTGCATTCCTAGTGCTCGAGTAAATCCACCAGCACACATAAAAGTTCCCTGGAACGCATTTCTCCAAGTTCTCAAGCAGTGAACATGCTCATTTTCATCAGTACCATATTGTTCTGTCTGGAGTTGGAGAAAAGCAAGTTTTGAGCCAAGTTTTGATTGTAGTTTGTTAAGCCTGTCAACTACTGCTAGGCCTAAGTTGAGCGGATCAGAGTCAATAGCATCATTGTAAGAAATTGATGGTGACATTTTGAAACCAACTCTGTCTACTCCAATTGCTAAAACTACTGCTTCAACAACCTCCATCATGAATTTACATCTGTTTTTTATTGATCCCCCATAGTCATCTGTTCTATCATTGATGCCATCTTTCAAGAATTGGTCTATAAGGTAACCACAACCCCCCTGGATCTCCACTCCATCAAAACCTGAACGCCTAATTGTTATATCGATCTTTGATTGAGAAAAAAATACTAGCAGTAGCAGTAGGGAAATTCTAAGTTTAATTGAGAATTACCTGCTCGAATGGCATTGACAGCAGCCAGGCGAAAATCCTCCACCACCTCTGGCATCTCAGAGATTTCTAATGGTCGAGGCTTGGAGCATGCAGCTTGTGTCCCGTCTGGCATCCGAATTTTAATCGTGTCTGAGATGGGCTTGCTTGTTGATGATATTGGTGCACCTCCCTCAGGTTGGTAATCTAATTAATTAATTAGTTTTGTCAATTTCTCCATCAATATTGTTATATATATATATATATGGATCAGCTAAAACAACTTTGAATTTGCAATCAAATACACAAAAGCTAGACAATTTTCAAATTAGAACATTTTTGACTTTGCATATAATTAATTTATAATTTAGGCTAGATAATTTGCATTTATTATTATAATTATTTTTAAGAGAGTTTTTTATTATGAAAGTTTTTAAGAGAGTTATTAATATAATTTATAATAGTTTTATTCATTTTAGATACTAAATTCCTTAAATATTTTTATTACATAATATAGAATAAGAGAATAGTTAATCACTAAAATGAAATCAAATACTAATGATGTAAATTAATATTAATTAATCTATTTAGCATAAAAGATAATTTAATTATATGCTTTTAATATCTAATATTTAAGAATATAGTATAAAATAAATGCAAGAGAATATATTCATATTCTGAAATATCCAGTTCAAAAAAATATATATAGTTTCATATTCAAGAATTTGATGTTTATTTTTCAAAACAGAATCTGAAAATAATTTTTACTTTTTAAGATAATAAGAAAGAAATCTTTTTCAATTTTACATTAATTTTATCCCAAAAAATAATGTTAAAATGTTAAAATAAACAAAGCAACTTAGAAAACTTATCAATAAAAAAGTTATCAATAATTTAAGTTAAAACTTATAGTGCATGTGTATTTTTTTTCTATTAAATTATATTAATTAATAGTTAATAATATAATTAAAATTTGTAAGTACCTACCGTGATGACAAGCACGACCAACATGCCATAGTTGGCAGAAGATGGAGCTCCCTTTGTCATGAACTGCAGAGACGACTTTCTTCCATGCTTCTACTTGCTCTTCCAAGTAAATCCCAGGCACATGTGGATACCTACACACCAAAATACCAAGAAAATAAATAGTAATAAAATCTGCAAAAAATTTTATAAAAAAACGTTTTACTGAAAAAATTATATAAAAATAAGTTAAAATGAAAAATATATATATATACCCAAGGGCAGAAGGGGAAATAATAGTGCCTTCGGTAATAAGAAGTCCACCATGAGTTGACCTCTGCTTGTAATACTCTGCCATTGCATTTGTTGGTATCCCGTTCAAGGCTCTGCATCTTGTCATCGGCGCAAGCACCACCCTGCACTCCGATCATCATCTAATTCTCTATTAATTAATTTTTATCTGAAAAACTGATCGACTACTATACTATAAAAACAGAATCAATTGTCAATAGTAATAGAGATTAGATAAAATTACTGGCCTGTGAGAGAGGTCGAACTTGCTGCCCATTTTGTAACCAGCAAAGATTGATGAGGTCTGATTTTCCCCTGCTTCCGCCATCATTCTTGACTGGACCGAGCTTTCTGATGCTAATCTTCTATAAATAAATACGTTACCAGTGAGTTCGCTTCTTAAAATTTGATGCTCAATTTCTTACCAAAAATTACATTCTTTGCCCTCATTAAATACTCTCTCTCTTCTTTTTTTTAAAAAAAAATAAAATGAGGTGTCCTTGATAATAATAATTATTCGTGCAATTTGGAATTCGATTGTATTTAAAAAAATACATATAAATTATAATAAAAGATAAATTTTAGATTATAATAAAAGATGACTTTTTACACTAAAATTCTTCGATTAGCTGCGTTTGACACATCAGTAAAAAAACTCAATCCACTCTGAACAAGTCTCATATTCATTCACTTGAAAGATGAAATAAACTCCTGTAAAGAGAGAAAATTCAATTAAAGAGAAAAAAACTCATAATAAAAGATAAAATAAGATATAATAAGGAGGTTAGCTACTATTTTCGTAGCCAAAATAAGAAGAAGAAAAAATTATAGTCGTTTATGCTCTGTTTGTGAAAATTATAGTACTATAAATGATGGGTTTTTAAAGTATAATAAAGGAAAATAAAGTAGAGTAAGAGTTATAATGAACCTTGCTATTGTTTGGGAGGAATGGTAAATAAAGGATGATTAATGTAAAAGTATAGCATAAATCTTACAAAAATACTCATCATTGACAATCTCCGGCAAATGCACGAAATTGGTAAGTAATAAACCCTGAGTATTCCAAGTCAAATCCACACAGTTAGTTGAAAGGAGGAGTTGTAAATATTAAATTTGGTTTAATAATTAAAAAAAAAAAGATGAACTTCAATGGCTAAAAGCACTAGGGAAAAAGTTTTACTAAAGGGCATCAATTATTTATTTCATATGATTAATTCATAGGTTTACAATGGCAATTGTTCCAAAATACCTTAATACTCCGTCGAGTCAAAAATGCATGTTCAATTAATTACCAATTATCTGTCAATGAAATTACATAATTAAACAAACCTATCAAGCAACAATCTTAACACCATCATAATCGTTTAACTATATATCTAGGTTAAAATAATTGTGTTTAATTCTTTAGTTCTAGGTTCATATTTCATCCGTCGATTCATCACACAAACCAAAAATTATGAAAATCAATGGTGGCCAAACATATCATTCACAATAAAAACACAAGAGAATTAAATAGAGACAAATATTCAGTTATCATTGAATCAAATAGAGAATCAGTCCATAAAAATAAATAATCAATACTCCAACTAGAATAAATCCCTTCTTAGTTGGAGGTTTAGTTGTTCATAATATAAAAAATAACAATTCATATAAGAATTAAAAACCCAAAGGAATAACGTAGATAAAAAGGATGAGAAAACCCGATTTAATCTTAGAGTTCTTGAGTTTATCCCCTTCAATTGAGTTTTTGTCTTCTTTTGTTTGTGTTTTTCTTGAGTTTCTAGCCACCAAAAGTCCCTTAACATTTTATTTTGTTAGGTTTTTCAACCCTAATAGTATTTTAACCCACTTAAGGAAGTTTTCTAAATGAATTAGGAAATAAGGGTGCATACAACGTTTGACATGCAACTCAATTTTTTGGGATCTAAAGTTCCCAAACGGCAACAGCCCTCTTTATGAAAGTTGTAGATCTCGATGTTCTCTTGAACTTACGCTTTTGAATCATCCAATTCTGAGTCCTCAAGCCCAAGTTATGACATGTCAAAGTTGCTTCACCGTCAGACCGTGAATTTGAAGTTAAAATTCTAAATTTCCTAAGGAGAACACAAACAATCAATATAAATCCAAAATTAATTAAAACAAACTAATTAAACTCTATTTCTACTATATATAAGAACTAAATAACATAAATTGACTACTAAATAGACTCTAGATAAATGTAAAAAAAACACTTATCAATCATTTGATATAATATATAATATCATGTGTCTTTTTACCAAATACTTTTTTAAGAGCATATTAGTAGGTGTTTGACATAATTTATTTTATCCTATGCACATAATTAAAGACATTTAAAAATTAGATTTTACAAAAAAAATCAAAAAAAAA
>CANYLF012002411.1:0-32668 GCA_948193215.1 Bocquillonia castaneifolia
AAGTCACATATTTCTTTATCAGAGGTCTCAATTTCAACATACCTTTCCAAATCCAGCTACTTCCTGCTTGTATTGGGACCTGCCAGAAACTCCTTCCTTTTAGTCTATGCTCTTCAATCCATTTGTACCACAACGTGTTACTACCTTGGACCACTTTCCATATTAGCTTACAAATGGCAGCTCTGTTCCATTGTTTAATGGACTTGATCCCTAGGCCTCCTTCTAATTTGGATAAGCACACATCATGCCAGGCGACTTTGCTTTTGAAAAACTTTGATGAAGTACCTGTCCATAAAAAATTACGGCAGATTTTCTCTAGAACAATAATCACCTTGCAAGAGAGGACAACTATCATGGCCCAAAAAGCATGTAAACTCATCAAATCTGCCTTGATTAGTTGAACTCTTCCAGCATAAGACAGGGATTTATTTTTCCATTGGTTTACTCTACATTGTACCTTGTTCAGCAGTGGTTGACAATCATTGATAGATAATCGAGAAGTGATCAGAGGTAATCCAAGATACCTGACAGGGAGGGTTCCTTCTTGAAACTTGGAAGTTTCCAAAATTCTAATCTTCAGTGTATTTGGGACTCCTGCAAAGAAGATGTGACTCTTTGCTGCATTTATACTCAAGCCAGAAACACTCTTGAAATGATCAAGTACATCCCTTAGTAGATTTACTGAGTTCAAATCTCCTCCACTGAATAGTAGTAAATCGTCTGCAAAAATTAAATGAGACAATTGTAATTTCTTACATCCAGGGTGAAAAGTAAATTGATCATTCAATTTCAACTTCAAGGCTCGAGACAGGTACTCCATGCAAAGGACAAAGATGAGAGGGGGCATTGGGTCCCCTTGTCTAAGTCCTTTCTTTGCTACAAACAAATCTCCTGTAGTTCCCTTCCAAGATACAGTAAAGGATGCTGTTCTAATATATTCCATTACCATTTGGATAAATCTAATAGGGAATCTAAGTGCTAACATCACCTCATTAATGAAATCCCAGCTTACAGAATCATATGCTTTCTGTATATCCACTTTTAGAGTACATCTTGCAGTAAAATTCTGATTGTGATAATTATGTACAATCTCATGTGCCAATGCTATGTTATCAGCTATGCTTCTGCCAGGAATAAATGCTGATTGTGTTGGTGAAATAATCCTCTGTAGTATGCTTCTCAACCTCCCAGTCAATATCTTTATAATTATCTTGTATATCACATTGTAGCATGCTATAGGATGAAATTCTGATAGAAGCACAGCATTAGGTACCTTTGGAACAATAGTAATGGCAAAATTGCCTACATTTAGAACATTGTGTGGGTCTCCATTCATAGACCACTTTCTGCTCAATACACTCTCCAGATTCCAACTCCAACGTAATCTCTTCTAGAAAAGCTCCTCTGAGATCCATCTCCATAAGCAATCTTGCATAAGCTAGTTTACTCCTTTGGTTTGTGCATTTGGTAGTATATAATGGTGTGCCTAAAATACTCCCAATAGAGCTTAAAGTTTTTGAGCCCCAAAACTCCCACGGCAAGAAAAGGAGTTTAACCCACACTGGGAAAGCTTTTACATCTTCTTCATTGAACAACATGCGAGTTTTCCATTCTTGAAGAATTAGGGGTTTTAAGTCAAAAGTTATAGGTGCATCAGCTAATGCTTGGAGTTTCCTTGATTCAAAGTTAAAGAGGAATGCAAATAGATATGACTTGATTACCTTCACCTCAGCTAATCCAAATTTCTGCCATCAGTTCTTTAAAAACTTCTCCAGTTTGTAGATCTTAGGTGTTGCCCCAAATATACAGCCTATTAGAGCTGCTTTCCATCTATTGGCTTCAATCCTTATAGTAGAACTCTTGATACGTGCTCGACAAGTACCATTAGAGACCATCGGAGGGACATAATGCAGTCGACAATCTTCTGATGATGCTCTATTATGCTTGAAAAGCTCTGCCCAAGACTTAGGGTTTTCTGCTTCACCATGTTCTTCAGTAACCGTTTCAGTGAATTCGCTTCCATCACCCTCAATAGTACTATCCAAACAATCATCCTGAACTAAAGATTGTGGATCTATACTCATTGAGTCATTATTAATTACAGATTGAGTATTAGACTGTGATTTCTTCTTCCTCCTGACCATGAGGATAATGGTTTATTTTAGCTGTGCTAAAATGCACCGAGAGAAAAGTCAAAAACCATCATTTATCAAATACGGTATAATTTGATTATGAATAAAATAAAATTTTAAATTAAAACAAAAACTACAGCATCTTATTAAAAAAAAAAAGAGGCAACATAATTTGCATTGCATTTTTTTTTTTTGAAATAAAAAGCTCATTAAAGATTACAACCGAAGAAATACCATTTAAGACTATATTACATCAGTCCTAACAGTCGAACATAGAATTAGCCACTTTTGTTAACGTATTGACAGCATTATTCGCAGACCCTTTTACAAAAAAAAATACACTCTTCCAAAGTGCTTAACTAAATCTCTAATATCATCTAAAAGTTGACCAAAATAAGAAGCATGACACTGAATAATTCTTGCATTAATTAATGCTAATTAAAAATTTGAGCAATATCTATCCCTCTTTTCTCTCTTCTCATTGGTTTCTTATAAAATATTCTTGTTTGACCATCGATTACACAAACGTCGGCGGTGAATCATTATATTTTTATTTTTAGTTTATTTTATATTTAAATAAACACAAATCTTTAGATTTGTTAATCTTAGTTCCTCTTTTATGAGGATTTAGTTTTTGTGTGTTTTTCTTGTTCCTCCTTTATGGGGGATGTTGTCAATTCCATTATTGAAATTTTATAGTTCTTCTTTCTGAGAAAAGTCGAGTCGTGGCAAAACACAATTACCTTGTTCGTTTGGAAAAGATTCAAAGAAGTTTTCTCCATTAATCATATAGGATCTAGATCTACTTCTTAATTGTGATAAGGATTTACTTCCTTCCTATGTTTACGTTATTCATATATATATATATATATATATATATATATATATATATATATATATATAGACACTAATAAGGATTCCATTCCTATATTTACTTCCTGTAATTTAACTTAGTATATAGTTGTATCTTTTACCTTCCATGTATACATTTTCCTTGTATAATTAGGTTTCTTGGGCAAAAGTATTTGCTGGTTATATATAGTGTAAACACAATTCAATAATACAAGTTAATTTTTACTCTCATTCAACTTTATTATGGTATCAGAGCTTTTAAGCCTCACAGCAATTTTTTTTCACGATCTGAAATTTTTTTTTCTCCTTTCTTCGCCTGAATTAATCTTCTTTTCTAGTTTTTAATCATGTCTATTGATTTATCTACTTCTTCTTCTATTATTTCCTCTACATAATCTATTGCTGCCCCCCTTGCCTAATATTTCCAGCCAAATTCCTATTAAACTTCAAGCCACCAACTATCTCCTATGGAAGGCGCAACTTATGCTCTTGCTTCATAGCTATGATCTAGCTCAACATATTGCTGCCGACTCTCAACCACCTCCATTGATAGTCAATAATGCCCCTAATCCAACTTATCTAACTTGTTTTAGGCGCAATCAAATGGTCCTTATTGGATCATTGGCTCCATCTCTGAGCAATTTGTTCCACAGGTAGTCAGTTCCACGGTAAAAGATGCATGGAATAAACTTGCAATAGCCTATGCTTCTAGTTCTAAAGCGCAAAATTCAGAATATCAAAAGTAGTTTCTATAAACTACAAAAGGAGTCCAATGAAAATGCCTCTCAATATGTAAAATGTGGCAAGTCGATGTTCGACAAGTTAGCTGTTCTTGGTAACCCGTTACAAGAGGATGATTTAGTTCAAGTCTTAACTAATGGTCTTGGATCAGAGTTCATGCCCTTTGTTCGCTCCCTCGAAAATAGACTTGACAATGTTGGCTTTGATGACCTTTATGGTCTTTTGTTGAGTGAGGAAATAAGTCTTTTGGCCGAGAAAACAATCCCCACTCCTTCCAACCATCAGCCTATTTTGCTGGTCACTCACAACAATTTGCATGTGGTATTGGTTCTAATTTTCGTGGCAGAGGATGATTTACAAGAGGTCGGGGACATGCTCAATTTAGGCTCCAAAACAGTCTCATGCAATACTCCTCCTTTCCCATAAATAATGTATCTTATAATTCTAGTCTTCAAAATAATGCACAAAATTCTTCGTCTCTTGTTTGCTTCAATTGTAATGGTCTTGGCCATCTTAGCCACAGTTGCTCATCTCCAAAAATTAATAGATAGGCTCTACCTCCGCTTCTTCCCACACCTCGCCCATCCAGCAATTTTCCAACCGTTTAACAAACTCAACCCGCACCAAATAATTGTATTCTCAATTAAGCTTCTCATCACTTTACCCCTTATGCTGAAAATATTCAACACCCAGTGATTTATTCGGGGAATGATCAAGTCACAATTGGCAATGGTAATAGCCTTCAATAAATCATATTAGATCATCGGTTTGTCATAATTTTCATAATTCTTTTACTTTACATGATATTTTACATGTTCCACTAATAAATAATATTTACTTTCTATTTCTAAATTTACTAATACTAATCATGTCTCCATTGAATTTTTTTCCTTCTCATTTTCAATTCAAGGATATCCGCACGAAGGATTTGCTGCTCAGCGGCCCGAATAAGGGTGGTTTTTATTCTCTTTTTCTCCAGCCTAGTTCCTCTCTAACTGAACCAAAGTCTTCCTTTTTAGCTTCGATTAGTACTTGGCATAAGCGTCTTGGCCATGCAAATACTCGAACTGTTAATGCTGTTTTGAGTCAATCCAAAATTCAAGCATCCTTAGATAGTGATTCTTCTTTATGTCATTCATGTTTAGTGACAAAAAGTCATAAATTACCTTTTGTGTTATCTACGTCTGTCTCTGATTCACCACTAGATTTAATTTGTTCTGATGTATGGGGTCCAACTCCAGTAACTTCTATTAATGGTTTTCGTTATTATGTGATTTTTGTGGATCACTACAGTCATTACACTTGGATTTATTTTTTGAAACAAAAATCTGATGTTCTTAATGTCTTTATTAAATTTCAGCATGTGGTGGAAAAAAATTTTAATAGGAAAATTAAAATGTTCCAATCGGACTAGGGTGGTGAATTTCAAGCTTTAACTTCATATTTTACTGAACATGGCATAACCCATTGTACAGCATGTTCAAAAACACCCGACGAAAATGGCCTAGCTGAGCGTAAACATTGCCATTTAGTTGAAACAGGTCTTTCTTTGTTAAGTCATTCTCATGTACCACAAAAATTTTGGACTTATGCTTTCGATGTTGCGTGTTTTACTATCAATCGATTACCCACCTCAGTTTTAAATGGTGTCTCTCCCTATGAAAAATTATTTAATTCTATGCCTTTTTACCATGAGTTTCATATTTTTGGATGCTTATGTTTCCCTTGGTTAAAGCCATACGGTCAAAATAAATTTAGTCCAAAGTCTAGAAGTTGTGTATTTTTAGGATATAGTAAACTTTATAAAGGTTATATTTGTTTTGATATTGACTATAATTCTTTTTTCTACTCACATCACGTAATTTTTGATGAATAGGTGTTTCCTTATGCCAAGGACTTATCTTCTTCGGGTAATTCACATTCTGAATCAACCTCATCCACACTTTTATTTAATCCATCTCTCTTATCTACTAGTACAGACACCTATACTAGCCCTCCATCTTCTACCCAAATTCAACACGTTCCTACCACTACCAAATTTCCTATCACTACAATCAGGTCCACACCTCTTCCTAAACCCGTAAATTCAAACTCATCTTCTACTCCTCCTCGTTCTTCTCTTATACCCAACCGATTTACCTCCTCACCAACACAATCTCTATCTCTAATTTTTTTCTTCTTCCACCGAATCCTCTTCCCCTAGTCTCTCTCCTGTAGTGGATTTGTCAAAATACTCCTCTTCTACTTCCAAATTAGAACCAACAACCCCTCCTTCAAGAATGATCACTAGGTCTCAAATTGGCAGCCTAAAACCAAGACTTTTTTTAGACCAAAATTCTTGAAGAAACCAAGCATGTCACCTTTAAGTAAGCGGCAAAGTCTCCTAAATGGCAAGAAGCGATGCAAGATGAGATCTTGGCATTATAAAACAATCATACATGGGATTTAGTTCCATTAAATGACACTCAGAATGTTGTGGGATGTAATTGGATTTATCGCATTAAATAACATGCCGATGGAAGTGTGGATTGTTACAAGGCACGGTTGGTTGCCAAAGGTTATCATCAACGACCAGGTGTCGATTGTCTTGAAACTTTCAAGCCCGTTGTTAAGCCTACAACTATTTGGATCATACTCGGTCATGCGGTGTCCAACAGTTGGGATATTCGATAATTAGATGTCTCCAACGCATTCTTAAATGGAACTCTAGACGAAGACGTGTTTATGACACAACCTCCTAGCTTTGTTTCTAAAGACAATCCAACTCATGTTTGCAAGCTTCAGAAGTCATTATATGGTCTACGCCAAGCTCCTAGGCAATGGTTTCTTTGCCTTTCTAATACTCTCATCAAACTTGGCTTTTATGGTTCTAAAATAGACAGCTCTCTTTATGTCTATAATGACGGCAAAATCAAAATGTATTGCTTGGTCTATGTAGACAATCTCATTCTCACCAGTAGTAGCAATGAGTTTCTTCAGTCCACTATGAATTCATTACGACATTCTTTTAAAATAAAGGACCTTGGCTTCTTAAATTTTTTTCTCGGCATTGAGGTCTCAAAAATACCAAATGGATTGCATCTTAGGTAGTCCAAATACATTAGAGATTTATTAGCCCGCTCAAATATGGAATCGACAAATTCCATTTCTACTCCGGCATGTCCAAAAGAAAAATTGGTTCTATATTCTAATGATGCATATATATATGGATGGTACTTTATATCGCAGTATCGTTGGGGATCTCCAGTATCTTTCTTTGACTAGACTTGACACTTCTTACTCTATTAATAAAGTATCACAATTTATGCATGCACCGTCACAACAACATTGGGTGGTTGTCAAACGCATTTTGCGTTACTTGCAAGGTACTATTAATCACGGCATTTTTCTTTCCTCTACTTCTTCTGGAATTGTGCATGCTTATAGTGACTCGGATTAGGCAAGTTCTTTGGACGATCGTAAATCTACTTCCGATTTTTGCATCTTTGTTGGTAACAATTTGGTTACATAGGGAACTAGAAAGCAGCGCACTATGGCTAAATCATCAACTGAGCTAGGCTGAGTATAGGGCCATTGCTCATGCTGTAGTTGAACTCCAATATGTCCTTAGGATTGTCTTCTCCTACCAATCCGGTGCTCTGGTGTGATAACCTTGGCGCCACTTATCTCACTACAATGCCCATTTTTCACTCCCGCTCGAAGCATCTAGAAATAGATTACCACTATGTTCATGATTTAGTTTTTAAGCAAGTGTCGGATGTTTGGTTCATCTCCTCCAAGGACCAGCTAGCTGACATTTTTACAAAGCCCCTCCACAAGCTTCCATTTTGCAGTATTTGTTCCAAGTTGATCATTGATTTCCATGATGCTCAACTTGCGGGAGAATGATAAGGATTTACTTCCTTCCTATGTTTATGTTATTCACACACACACACACACACACTAATAAGGATTCCATTCCTATATTTACTTCCTGTAATTTAACTTAGTATATAACTGTATCTTTTACCTTCCATGTATATATTTTCCTTTTATAATTAGGTTTCTTGGGCAAGAGTATTTGCTGGTTATATATACGGTGTAAACACAACTCAATAAGACAAGTTAATTTTTACTCTCATTCAACTTTATTGTTCTTTTATTTTATATTTCTTTTATCAAGTGGTACTCCTTATTATTTTGATAAATGAATGAATTACAATTTTCCTAAAAAAAAATTTAAGCAATACATGTCAGCAAATTGGATTTGTTGTAGGTACGTGGCAGTAGTAGGAAAAAAAGCTCTAGAATGTAATTAATATTACAATGTTATCCACATTTTTCATTGAAAAACCTAACTAAATCACTTATAATTAATTAGGTTTAATTAATTAAGAAAGATCAAAAAAATAATTGTTGACAGACCAGCTAGTTTCCATCAGTACAGTTTACTTTAATTAATTAAGAACCCCGCGTCATTTGCTTAGTTTTGGATTTTGAAGGGTATTGTATTGTCACACCACACGTTTTCATTTCTCTTCATTTCTTTCTATTCTATGTATTTATTTTCAAATGACCTTTTACAAAAAGATGATGGAAAATGCAAAGGATGCTCACCTAACATGAATCATTTTCACAACTACTATCAAAAGTTGCATGGTGTGCTAAAAGTAGATACCTAGTGAGTGAAATGCATTTATATTATAGAGAAATTAATGAGGAAAATCTCTTGAGCTGATTCATGCAATCTTGTTTTACTTTAATTGAAATTTAATCAAGAAAATCTTTTAATTAGTTGCATGTTTGTTTTTTCTAATTTGTATTATTTAAATTAGTGATATTTTTAGGTTAATTAGTTTTCTTGGTAAATGGATTATTTGCTTGTGTATTTTACATACTAGGGTCCAGGGTCATGTCTTGCCAGTTGCCATGTTTGGGGCTAGGGCTATTAGAAGACCATTTAGAATTTATTTTCCTTTCTTTGTGAATCTTTTTTTAGTTTTGACATGAATGATCTATTTTAAGTTGAACCAGAAAAAAAACAAATTTAGTTGTTTTTTTGAGAAAAACAAAAACAAATTTAGTTGGTGACCTGCATAAAAGTTAGCATATGAGATTATATTATTGATAAATTTTGTGTGTGTGTATATTAATTATAGCACATTTAGTGTAGTTTTTTTAATGTTGTTTTCTCTTGTTGTAGGAGTTTTTTTCTTAGTTGAATCTAATTTATCAGAAAAAAAAATTATCAGTATTATCCTATAAGACAGGATATGAATTTCTAGCATATTGAAAGATGCATGATTATCGAAAAAATTAAACATTATATTGTAAGTCAATATATCAATATATTATTAATAGTATAAATGAATAATTTTTATTAATATTTTTATTTTGTAAATGCCAAATGAAGTTTTCAATTTAAGCAATTTTTTTTTTATTTTCAAGAAAATGAATTCCATCCAAGCAGTTGAATTCTATTTGTTTTGAGGAACTCAAGAGTCTTTACCACATGTTGACACTTTAACTTATGGTCTCCCCATAAGAAAAGATTTGATTGATTTTGATATATAACAAGGAGAAATGGCGATATATAATCTTGTTGTTCCAAGTCTTTGCTAGAAAATTAGTGTGTATGGCAATATACAAAAGCATGCCAATTCATTTAAAATGGAGAGTAAGGTTGGATGCCACTTCTCCTAAACCCAATTTACAAGGGTCAAGACCCAACTTGTAAGGTTTACATGCCATTGGGAGTGATTTCATATTATAGTTTCCAAAAATAAAGAAATTATTATAAATAACCAAATTTCCCAAGTTGTGAGTTTTGATTAATTTTAATGAAAATTAAAAAGTTTCCTAGCATAAAAATGTAGCTTTGAAACCCAAAAATGGTATAGGATTGTGTGAACCAAGAAAAGGGTATAGTGGAACTTATTGCTGCTGAAGTGTGGGTCCTGATTTAATTAAATTTAAGAAAAAAAATTTAATTTGGAGTTAAATAGATCCCATAATTGAATTTTTGATTAATGGGTACCCACTAGGAATTTTCCATTGATAGCTAAGTCACTATCTCATTGTAGATAAAGTAATAGATGCTCCAATGGATTTAGGCGGGTAGAAAGGTAGGCCCAATTGCAGACATATTAGATACTAATTATTTTTTAAAAAAAAATAAAATAATCATTTTAGGAAGGAGTTTCAAGTGATGACTTTATAGCAACTAAACAAGAAAGCTGATGTCCTTTGTCTTTGACAAAAAATCTAAAATAGTTTTATAAGTATGGTCTTCATTTTGATTGACTATACAGAAATGACAAAATTAGAAGGTAAAACACAATTTATATAATAACCCTTCCACAGGGACATATACTACTACACAAAGTCATCCTTTATGAGATGGAAAATAAATTTTAAAAAATCATGAAAATGAAGGAATAATATTTTTTTGAAGGTAGGATAGCTTAAGTTTTAGGGGTGTTTGATAAAATGACTTATTGTTTAAATTAAAATTTTCAGCACTTATTTTCTTTAAGTCATATTTAATAACACAACTTAATGTCAACTTAACTTAATCAGTTAAGTTAAAAATCACTTAAAATGATAAGTTAAAACTTTTTACTTAAAATTTCTACTGAAAATTATAAGTGGTTGGTCTTTCAATATTATTTGATAAATAGTATATATAAACTTATGTTATTATTAAATTATCATTAATATATCAAAAACTCTTTCTTTTACCTTTACACCCTTTAGTTGGCTTATAATATTACTGACTATTATACCATTATATATTATTAAACTTAAATTTACTTATGGTTTTAATTGTATATTTTAATGATTATAAATTAAAAAATAAAATTTAAATTTTTTAAGACATTTAATGAAAAAAATTAAACTTTTCAATGATTAAAGTTATCAAACATATTAATGATTTCAGCACTTAAATTTTTCAGCATTTATCATTTTCAGCACTTAAAATTCAGTGCTTAATTTTTCAGCACTTAATTTTCAGTTTGATTAAACGACACATTAGTGTATGTGTTTTTTTTTTTTTTTTTTTGAGGGTAGTGTATGTGTTTTATAGTATGTGATGACTAGGTGGCTTGATTGATTAGTTCAACTATGTGGAATACTTCATATTTATTTATTTTATATGAAATAACAAACCAGTATATATAATACAAGTCAAGGAAATTTTGGATCAAAAGAATTTTTGATTGAGAGAAATTTTTAAGTAGACTTGATCTATAGATTTTAGGGTAAGTACTTTCCGTAGAATTGACAATTGGAAAACTTTTTTCTTGGCATTTATCTAAGAATTTTTCTATCGAAATTACATTTTAAAAATCGTTTCTTAATATGATCTTTAAAATTATTTTTTTAAAAGTTTAAAACCCACTCCTTTCCTTTGATATTTCAATTTACTGAATTGAAATCCCTATTGCCAATTCATTTATATGGAAATTTCAATTGTCTCTAATACTGAAATATTAAGAGAAAAACAATGCGTTTTACAAATTTAAAGCAGACCATATTTTTGCAACCTAACTTGTAATTAACCTTTTTCTTAGGATCACATTAGTATGATTACAGAAAAGCCTACATCTAGAATGATTTAGGAGTGAAGTTTACAATATGAGGTCTACTAAAAATTGTAAGTTCTGTTTCTCAAAAAAAAAAAAATTGTAAGTTCTATTGTTCTTATGAGCTCTCATCAAGGGATGGTATTAGTGTGTGTATTCACGATGATCTCATCCAAATAAAACAGACATGCATGGTACAGTAAAACCTCTATACATGAATACTTTATTATAAAATAAACTCTATATAAAAATAAAAATTTCAGTCCCAATTTTCACCAGTTATAAATAAACCTCTAATATTGATGGATAAATTCAGTTCAATTGCATAATTCATATATAAAATATTTGAATTTGATATTTGAAAATTCAAATGTTTATGTGGATGATTGATATTTTCATTCTAGATATTAGATATTCATAGATCCAATTAAAAGAAAAATATTTTAAATTAAAAATTATGTATTTTTTTTATAGGTAATTACCTCAGTGGTATTTCTGTCTCTTTGAACCCAGACTAATCTACTGCGATGGAATTGGCACTCAAATTTTCAGGCTCTTAACAACTCTCTTACACTCTCCCAGTGGAGATGAGACTCGATCTTGAAATATCTACCCTTAACTAGAAGACATTTGTCATCTATACCAATTTTTACTGGTTATTTTATTATTATTAATCTAATATTGAATATGGATCTGAATATTCATAAAATATTTTTACTTGGATTAGAATGGATATGAATATTTATTAATAAGATTTGGAACAAATTCCAATAACTATATAGTTAAATAAATATAGATTCGATAATAGTTATTGGTCAAATATTTTATCCATTGATATCCTACTCTCTTTAATCTATAAATTGAAGAAGTTATCCCTCTTTTCTCTTCTCTTATTTCCCCTGAAGTTCTATAATTAGATCACCGCCAACTATATAAAAGTCAGCGATGAACTGTTATATTTATATTTACTTTAGCTTTTATTGAACAAAATATAAATCAGATTTATTGGTTTTAATTTTTATATATTCTTCTATTGTTTTTTTTATTGTATCTTTTCTCAATAAAAGTTTATTTTTCTCTTTTTATGAGAGCTTTTTTTGTCTTCTATTATAAAAATGAAGACAGGTTTAAATCTTATGTTCATAAGAGCGTACTCGTTTAAATACTTGTCCCATATTCATAGATCCAATTAAAAGAAAAATATTTTAAATTAAAAAATAAATTCAATTTATGACTTAATATGATCACCAAGTTGATTGAATTTCTTTTCACCGTGCCAAACGTAGTCAAAGCGTTGTGTATAATTGATACGTTAATGCAATTGAAGAATTCCAGAGGAAAATTCTATCTTTATTTTTTAATCTATATATATTTCTTTATTACAATTGAATATATTTTTCGTTACAAGTTATACTGATTGATTATTGTTAATGAAATACCTCGTTTTATTTAAAAAATTCATAAATTGAAAATATTTACATTATATCTTGCTCGAGGTCGAGGCTTAAATTCCATCAGTACATGTACTTAATAGTGCTTTATAGACATACTCTCTGTTCATTTGCTTTCCAACTTCTGACTTACAATATATTCCAAGACAATAGTAGCTTAAATTCCTCTGATTTAGAGACTGCACATTTGGAGTTTACTGATTAAAGATACATTTTGTCAACAAATATTAGATACAATTCACATTCTTCTTAACTAATTGGTGGACTAGCGACTCATAAGAATAATTACAAATTCATCAAAATATTAAATATTAACCCTGTACATTAAACGTGCTAAGTACTAACTTCACAGCACGAAGAACCTTCAACAAATTATGAACAGAAAAGTTGCCAGAGGAAAATTGAAAATTGTCATCATAAGAAATAAACTATGTACATTGCCTTGTGCTCCAGTAGGCATTCAATGGCTTATCATTGACCCTCGAAATTTTTAAAAGTGTTTATTTGATTAAATTTTAACTTATTCTAAAGTTTTAATAAAAATAGAGTAACAAACAAATGAAATTTCCATTTATACCAAATGCACAAACTATAAGTTTAAAAATAAATTCTATAAAATTTTATAGAATTCATTTACACCGAACCAAACACATAATTAGTTTCAATGTCTACCATAAAATAGTTTGATGAAATTTAGCTTTGATGAAACTGGACCTTTCACAACCAGCCAGACATTTCCACTAGCTGGTTAACAAGAGCAAACATTCACAATCTATTTAAGAAATGCAGAGATTCAATAATTTCTCTCTGGCTTAGGGTCTCTCTCACTTGACCTCCAATAACTAGGGCACCTCCACTTGAGTGAGATCCTAGTTAAAGAAACCTGTTGGATTCAAAACATATAGAATCAGCAGTCATTTCACCAGTTATTGTCTTCAAAATCAGACCATAAACAATGCAAGGCAAAGTACCCTGATGCAAAAAGAAGACAGGAATTTGAAGCTCATTGTCTTTGGATCTTGTTACAAATTGAGAAAGCAAATCAAATTGCTCACAGAATCATATTTTGACAGAGCTGATACAAGCTCAAAATGAAATCCCATTATAAAGATAAAACTCTAAACAAATGATTAATTCCAGCCACAAGGATTGCGAATCAAGGAGGAATGAGATGTTTAAAAATTACCAACAAGACCAAATGAAATTCTCATTGATAACTCCAATCGCCTTGCCATGGTGTAATGCAACCTTCAGAACTGATTTATTTGTCACACTTGTTGGTTCATCCAGTAAAACCAAGTCATCTCCATGTATTAATAAATTTCATAATTCTACGGTGGGTTTAATGACACCTCTCCTCGCTTAAAGAAAATAATAGACTGACTAAAGGGAGTAGAATGCCATTAAGTGATATGCCACCATGCTAAGCAATCAATTGCAGCAATATCATTAATAGATAGAGGCTAGAAAATACTAGGCACAGAATCACCAAAGTTCAAAGTCTAATAAAAAAAAAAATCACCCACTCACATTGCATACTTGGCATTTTATATACTCTTGTTACTGCCTATAAGTTGCATTCCATACAAATACTTACTGGATGTCGAGGATCTGCAAGCATGGGAAAAAGCCCTCTGACAATGAGCGATTGCCTTGCCTGCCAGAAGAAAACAAAATCAATGGGTGGACGAGAATAATAAACTTCAAATTTAACTGTCATAAGTTTCAACTAAAATAACATTAAAAACAAACAGTTCACAGATATAAACATCTGATACTTGTAAATCAGCCAAAGCAATAATCAATTAATCATCATTTAAGTCAAAACAATAGTAGGTAACAAGTGCAGATTCCAATCTCTGAAATGGGAACTTCCGTTTAAAGATGGTAGGTTTCATAATGGACTTTCATCATCTCTTTTTTTCTTTTTTTTTTTTTTTTGAGGGGACTCTCATGATCAAATTGTTACACCTGATTTGCTGTTAAATGGATATCAACCATAAAGTGCACACATTAAGAAATCCTATACATTCTGTGCTATCAGCAAAAAGTTGAAAAGTATTACTGTTTCTAATACAATAATTATGATTATGCTTTTAAACAGAACATGGACTGATGTGATAAAAACAGGTTTCTTATCACAACCACAAGGACATGTTGGGACCTAAACAAAGCTAAATGAAATAAATTAGTCCATGCAGCGTATTTAACTACTTTGTACTGATTCTTTATTCAAGTCAGCTTAGATAAAGCAGTAAATAAGGGGAAAAAAGAAGAGAGAAGAAAAATGTAGCCAAATGACTTACTGCAGGAAAGACAATACACAATATAAAAAATATTAGCATACCTCAAAAGCACCAGTAAATGTCCAGCGCAGTTGATTTGTCTTAAGCCTTGGGATAACGACAGATATCACAAGCATTGTCGGTCTGTACTTTGCAATCAACCTGCATTGTAATACAAAGATTTGAATTCTGATAAAGTTCTATACTAAACATATCCTTTTATTTTCTTGATTTCAAGGAAAAGAAGTTTGTTGATCATCTCAAGCTGATTCTAAAACAACTCAAACTAGAATCCCCACCCATTATCATTATAAATAAAAGGCTTAAAGACAAATAAAATCACGAACTTTACCGCTTTTTGCAATCTAATCACAACATTTCAAAAATCGCAAAAAAAGGCATAAATTAATTTTTTTTTTGCAATTCCAATCACCGGCTTGTTTTCAGGTGAAATCTCTTCCACAAAACACAGCCGTTTCTCCATTAAAACCCATCCCCTTCATGTCATCCATGTGGCGTTTTCCGATATGTTTTGTGGAAGAGATTTCACCTGAAAACAGGCCAATGATTCGAACTGCAAAAAAAATTAATTCATGCCTTTTTTTTGCGATTTTTGAAATGTTGTGATTAGTTTGCAAAAAGCAGTAAAGTTCATGATTTTATTTTTCTTTAAGCATAAATAAAATTAAAAAAAATACAACAGGAAAAATAAATTAAAACTGTTGCATAACCTTGCAGCTCTTCCTGTTGAAGTGAAGCAAATAATTAATGACAAATGCCTTCACCTTAATAGCTGCATGTACCTAGATAACCAAAGATGGCATTAAGATATGGTTAGTGTAAGAAAGAATATAACAGATGTGCGACGCATACAATTTTCCAAAAACATGGAAAATGAAAACCAGCACAGAATTATATGCTTCCAAGTAGGTACCGCAGAGGATGCAATAGATTCTAATGGGTCATAGGTTCTCCAACACATTTGACAGTCTTCTTGTAACACATATCATAATTGAAAACCTTCTCTGCCTGCAGATGGAAATTTATTCCATCACCAGATTAAGGTTTAAATTAGAAAAAAAAAAAAAAAAGGTGCATAAAAAGGGGACACAATACATGTCAATGTAACACTGGTTCAGTAGCCAATAAATTTATAAATCTATTTTTGCTCAACCACATGATTGAGCAAATTAGAACCAGATTCTGACTCCAAGCCCCTATATGCCCCATTGGCATCACCAATTAGCAAGAATTTAGTTGACAGGGACAATGATTTGCAAGCAGAAGAACAATAGCTTAGTACGTATAAGCAGTTGGCAATTCTTAATCCTCTCCTAATGAGAAGGACACAATTTTTCTCAGGTATGTTTCCAACACTCATGAAAAGAATACAGACTGAAACTATTTATTTGCTCAAGTTATTTGGCTTAGTGCCACATAGGGAGAGACTGCTCAGGCATTTGTGCTGATGAACTCAGTCCAACAAAAAAAACTGCAATGGAATAAGCTTTGAGGCTGTCACAGATAGCTTATAACAATAAAATAAAATAAAAAAAGTACACAGCGTGGAAGATAGCTATAGAAGACTTGCCTCAGCACATATTTTCCAACAATAGAAATGGTTTCGACAGGGTACAATCCCAGCGGGGTCTCTACTCCTAGAACAATTGCATCACTTCCTGGAGAAATAGAAAATTGGAACTATAATAGGCATATTAGTATGTGCAGGACAACATTAAATGATAGTCACACCTAATTGGCCAAGGCTAAAAAAATGCAGCATTAAGATGGCTGTAAGAAACTTGTTAAGTGTCATTTCTCATATCAGACCAGATGATACAGTAAGAAAGTCCAGGAATGTCATAATATAATGCCACTCAAGTATAGTTGATAAGACATCAGAGCAAAAGACCAGGGAAAAAATTTACCATCCAATGCTGCATTAGCAACATCAGTTGCTTCAGCAAGAGTAGGTCTCAGATTGTCTGTCACGAGTAATCCACAGCTGGTATGCTCATTTGTAAACTGCAGCCTTTTGAAATAGAAACACCTGCGAAGTCCAGAGTGGAACACTTTCTGCTTTCATTTTCCTTTTCAAACTCTCTTCTTTAGTGCAAAAATCATCAATATAGAACTAACATGCATTTCTTTGACAGAACCAAGTAAAAAATTGCATGCCAATGCTCATTATTGTTTTTATTAAAATATGCAATTACAGGCTGACATTCAAGAGAAATACATCTTGCACCATAGGCAACAGTTTTTAAAATCACCTAAAGTAGGTAACAGTTCTTTTTCAGGCACGGAATGGCAAAAGGAAATTGGACGAAATTTTCACAAGGCCCACCAAAATTGCTTTCTGAACCTGGGAGGGAATGTGCAACAACAGTTTAACCAGAAAGGCAAATGATAAATCATAATCTATCATCATAAACAACTCCCCAACACACTCCCTCCAATTTTCCTTCCGATCCAAATAAAAAGAGTAATTTTCTAGACCCTGGTATTTTGTCTTCTTCCATTGTTCTTCCTCAATCCAGACATTGGAAGTGTCTTACACCATCGGGGATCTTTTACGCCCCGCATAAAATCATTGTACAGTTAGTGCATATCCTTGCAGAAAATTGCTATGTAATACTAACATACTAACCTTCTATGGTGGAAGATCTATACCCAAATTTCCACGAGAAAGAGAAAGAATGATACCATCGGCTTCTTGTAGAATTTCATCAAAATGATTTAACCCCGAAAAGCACACATGATTAAATGAAATGGAAAATAGGAATTAAAATTAAATTCAAACATAAGTAAAAGACCAGAACTGAATATATAAAAAATAAGAAGTAATAACAAAAATATATATGATATACCTCTATATTTTTAGTTTTTGCAAAAATTTGAGTTTGACTGGGGTCCCCAAGTTTGGAAAGAAACTCCCGAGCCTGTGTAACAACTGTGGGCAACAGTTCACTGTGATAGAGAGGCTTTTGATATGCTTTTACGCCTTTTGATAAGTCCCTCCATCAAACCAATATAGGTAGATTTGTGTAAAGCAATGCCCTTCAGTTTTGCTTCTTGAAAAATATGCATTGCATCCTTGTATTTCTCTTGAGTACATAGCTCATTAATCTGTTCTGAAAATGCAATAGAATTTGGATCGGATTCTTGAGAAGATTCACTTGCACTGATGCTTTTCCTTTTATCCAATGATTTAACATTTTCCTGCAATTTCCCCTGTTCCACAATTTTTGACATAAACTCCTCAGCCTCCTTAATCCTACCTGCATCTGCAAGTGCACCAAGAATTGCATTATATGTATAACAATCAGGGCCAAGCTTCTTTTCTTCCATTTCAGCAAGAAGGTCAAATGCTTCCTCAAATCGGCCTACTTTGCACAGGCTTGATATGATTGTATTGTAAGTAACTAAATCAACAGTTCTTCCCTTTGAAACCCATGTATTGAAAAGCTTAAGAGCCTTTTCAAGCATACCTTCTCTACAAAGACCACAGAGAAGAATGTTACAAGTAAACACATCTGGCTTAAAAGAATTCTCAACCATTTTGTTATGAAACTGAAATGCTTTTTCTACTTGTCCCTCTCGGCAGTATCCATGAATAATTGTGTTATATGTGGTTTCATCAGGGACCAAGCCACTCTCTAGAAGTTCATTCAACTTGTCAATTGATTGATCAGTTTTTCCTGATTGGCACAACCCTCCAATAATAGTGTTATATGTGATAATGCTTGGAATGATCTCTTCCTTTTTCATCTGAGCCCAAAGATCCAATGCTTTGGCTGACTTTTCAGCCTTAAAACATCCCATTATCAAAGTGCCGTAACTAACCTCATCCACAATATATCCTCGTTTGCTAGCACTGGTAAGCAACTTGTATGCCTCATCAAGTTTCCTTTCCTCACAAAGAAAATGAAGAATTGTATTTAGAGTCACGCTATTCATCTTCAAACCTTTTCTTCCCATTTGATCCATTGTCCTGAATGCTTCATCCAGCTCCCCAGCTTTGCAATACCCACTGATCAAAGTATTATAAGTAACACTATCAGATGAAAATCCACTTTCTTCCATCTTCCTAAGTACATTTCCTGCATCATTCATCTTCCCTTCCTTCACATACCACTTAACCACTATATTATACGTAACAGCGTTTGGCTTGACTCCCTTGTCTTCCATCTCTTCAATCAATCCAAAACCCTTTAAACCACTACCATACTCAAAGCACCCATTAATCAACGTATTATATGTAACAACATCAGGCAACAACTTCAAATTCTGCATCTCATCTCTCAACCTAAAGGCCTCATCAATCTTCCCATCTTTACACAACCCACCAATCAACATATTGTAAGTCCAAACATCCGGCAAGACATTATTTTGCGCCATTAACTCAATAACATGTGCAGCCTCCTTTAACCACCCTAACTTACAATACCCAGAAACCAAAATGTTAAAAGTATTCCGATCCGGAAACAGCCCATTATTTTTCATATCTAATAGCAAATCCCTGGCCTCATTCAACTTCCCTTTCTTGCACAAAACATCCAAAACAGTATTGTAACTAACATTATCAGGAAAACAACCAAAATCCTTCATTTTCTGAATTAAACCATTGCCCTCAGTCAACTTACTCTCAACGCAACAACCAAAAATCAAAATATTAAAAGTGTTAGTATTAACCTTAACACCTAACTTAATAACATCACTAAAAATAGCTTTAGACAAATAAACAGAATGCTTAGAAGGGTCTTTAACTAAAGCATTAAGTAAAGTATTAACAGTAAGTAAATTAGGTTTAAGGTGCAATCTTTTCATCTTATTAAAGACATGAGCAGCAAGGTGAGGCTTTTTACATGCCACATAAGCACCAATTGAAGTGTCAAAAACTAACCGTAAAGCCTGAATCTTTTTACTGGTGTCAAGGTGGAGAAGGTGACGGTGGAGGAGGTGGGTTTTATCGGAGGCGATAAAGGAAGTGAGGAGGGACTTGGCATCCGAGAATTTTTGGTGGGTGAGCAATGGGGAAAGAACTGAAATCAAAGGGAGAGGGGATGATACAGAGAGATGAGTTTGAGACCATTTAAAGAAGGATAAGAGAGTGTTGGGTCTGTTAAAGAGTGCTTTTGATGAGAGAATTGAGATCAAAAGATTAGGGTTTTGGGAGAGGTGGGTAATGTGGGGTTTTAGGTTATGTAACTGTAATGGGTTTTCTTCTGAAGTTAGGATTTGTGTTAGGGTGTTTAGTAAATCTTGTTGTTTTTCTGGTTCTTGAACTGGGTCTTGATTGGAATGTGATTCCATTGTTTAATTGTTTGTAAAAATAAGATCTTTTAATTAGGGTTTTAGCATTTGAGGATTTTAAGGTGTAACAGAAGTTTAGATTTTGAAGATGAAAGAAGACGTTGTCGTTTTGAGGGGACCGTAGAGCAGTTGTTACTCACTTATAGAAATTACTTGACCGTTAGTACTTTTTTAAACGGCATGTCGTATACACCGGTCAGGTTCTTTTGTCAAAAGTAAGCAGTAGTAACAAATATTTTAAAAAAAAAAACCACAAATTGAGGAACTGGTTCTCTCTTATCTGTTTGTTTTTTATTTGGAAAATTAAAAAAAAAAAAAGAAGATGACAGCAGCAATAGTGAAGGTGAAAGCAATAGAAGCCACAGCAGAGAGCTTCAAAGAATACGGGCAAGTGATAGAGCCATCTCCAGATGGTGATGAATTCGGTCCTCAAGATGCCCAATTGGACCTTAGCCAAGGAATTCCCAGGTATTTCCTCTTTTTTTCATCACTTGTTGATTTATTGATGCTTGAATGTTTCTTAATATTATATTGTTTCTTGATTTCTTTCTTTATAGTGTAATCGAAAATCAATATATATAATCAGTTTTAAGAACCTTTGTTTAAATGATCATATATAATATATGACAGGTTTTACATCATGCAATTGAAAGAACGGCCACTCGAGTTTTCGAATATAACTCACCATGCGAGTGTGACTCAGTGCCTTGGATCAATAGGAGGTGGAGTTTGGTATTTGGGTTTGGCTAAGCCATCAATCCTTTTGGAAAGGGAAAAAAATGGAGATTTTTATGTGAAGTCACATTGTGGGCATTTGTATGTGCCACCAGCTGTGGAAGAAGTGAGAGTTTTTAGAATATCAGGGCCTAAGTTTGTTAAACTTGAAAAGGGAACTTGGCATGCTGGTCCTTTGTTCAAGTCTCATTCTATGGATTTCTACAATTTGGAACTCAGCAATACCAATGTGAGTGAGTGTTTCAATTTTTATTTTAGATTCTTCTCTGAGTTGTTTTTGTTTTGTATTCGTAATTTATTTATTTTCTATGTCTTATTATTATTGCACATTTAGATGTAGATCCTTGTAGTGTAGTAGGTCTTAAGATGATTAGATTCCAAGGCCTTTAGTAGAGGGAACTGGAACTAACAAGTTTCCAAGATGATTAATTAACTTTTAGAATCCTTTCATTTCTAAGGCTTGTTTGATTTGGAAGAAATTTTGCAAAATCATATACTATGTTGGTTTATTAGATGTTTTTGTTCCTTTTCAAAATGAGTCATCTTTGTAAAGTTTAAAACTTGAATTCAACCCATACAATTACTTGTACATCTCCAATCTCTCATAAACTTTGATATAGTGATTAAATTAGTTTTGGCCTCATTTATTTTATTTTTCTTTTCTATCAATATGGCATTTGAATGGAGTAGCTAGGTACTGGTGGAAAAGCTTTTCATATTTATCTGTTCTATATGCAGGTTGTGGATCACACAACACATGACTTCAAGAAGAAAAATGGAGTGGTGTTTTCCATAGAGGAGTAATTGCATAAATTTTTACAAGTGATCAAAATTTTCTTAAATGAACTTTGCTCAACTATCATGTATAATTAATAATCAAATAATGTATTCTGATTGTTCCATAATGATTAACTTCTCCACTGTGATTAAACTTTATATTATGACAAACAAATGTTGCTTGTCAAGTTGTCATGCATCTCTATTGCTACTGATTTGGCTGGAACACTTGCTGTGAATGAATATCAACATATGAAAATGTCACACTAACTAATGCACTTGGTTTCTAACCAAAAAAAGAAAAAGAAAAAGAAAAACTGAACCTGGCATTCTCAAATCAAAGTAAATAACGATCTTATAAAGCTTAAAGGATGAACAGATAATTTATAATACATTCACAAGTTTACAAAAAATACAAGAATTTGTATGTTAAGCATGAAAAATTAAGGGGGAAGCACAATTTCCAGGCACTTCAGATTTAAAGTAGAAACTCTCATATATGGAAGCCATAACATGGAGATGAGCATATAATTTTCTGAATGCTGGAGAAAATCTTATCTTGTTCACAAAAAATTAATATTACAACTCAGGACAGATCAAAGTAAGCACCTAATGCATCAAACAGATCAATTGCTCCATTTAAATAACATCCAGGTGTTGAATAGCTGAGGCAACAGTGATTCACCGTGATAATCGACAATTTCTTCATGTTGCCATCATCCCATCATCTGCAAAATTGAACATTGTCAGAATTCCTTGCAAGATTTGCCCCTATAAGAAAAAATGAAAATGCAAGGTGCACTTTCCACCCTTTGTTTGAAGTGATATTACAGATAAAAATAGCGATAATATTGCCAATGGAAAGTGAAAGCAAAATTCCATTTGCACTATAAGTTAAAGATGCATAGGTATTTCACATCACACAGTAAGTTAAAGAAGCATTTGTTCTTGTACAAAATACATTTAATGAGGCTGCATACAGATCTCTCAGACATTCAGTGTGTGTCTGAGTATGACATACTAGGCTTAGGACTGAACCCTTGTTTAGCAGACAGAAACATCACTACAAAGATTTATCACCTTGAAAATATCCCCAAACATTCCTTGCAGGGGATTTCTACGTTGTATTCCATAGAACTTCTCTGCAATTTCGTCCAGAAACTGAAATGTAATCATGTTAGATACCATACATCCATAAGAATCAACAGAAAACCAAGAGCACATATAAATAGACAAATAATTGTTGATACTATTTTACAGCCAATCAAAGATTCGTAAAAAGGTACCCAAAAATATGATTGGATAAAAGGATACCCATTTTTAACAATCTGAAAACAAATAGCAGTTGTTCTATAGCCATTAATAAGACACACCTCATTAAATACAGGTTCCCTCTCTAAACTTGGTTTATAACTTGCTCTCAACATATTAAAAAGAGGAAAAGCGTCTCTCTGCAACCTGCACAGAAAAGAATTTGCACAAACGTTCAATATCAATCAATTTCAAACAAGGCATGTGAAAACAAGATTGCCAAAGTGCAATGCTGTGTGCTAAGGGATAAACCGAAGAAAACAAAGACCATAGTAACTGCTGTTGCAGTTAATGAGACAACAATATATTTCTCTTAATCCAAGATAATAGTTCATCCGAAGAATTAAGGAAAGATGTTCCATGAATAAATCAAAATCATTTTTAATTTGTACTGTATGCAAGGTTCCAACCCACAAAACAAACATAAGAAGATGAATGAATTTGTCCACCCTTTTTCTCTAAATGAAAAGCTTTGACATGTGTTGTCATCCTTTCATATTCAATCTAAGAATGGCCCTTATCACACTTAAAATAAGGCAAGCCTCCTCCAATGTCCAAGCAATGTCAGCAGGCAGTCTTTATACCATTGTAGATTGCGAAAGTATATTTCTTTACAGAGAAAGAAAAGTGGAAACAACTTACGTTGGCAAAAGATAAATGATGAATTGGATCAAATCTGATTTAGGAAGGTCCTGCTTTGAGGATTCCATGTGTTGCTTTAACTCGTCCATCAGAAAATTAGCATCTCTCAGATTACCCATAGCCAAGTACCTATCACATGAGGAAAATTAACCTTGTAAGTTGAAATTCATGTAACTTGTCGAGGGGAATTCTGGGTCCTGGAACCAATTTTTAACCTTGCTTACATTAGAATAGCTCGTGCAATAGCCAAATCATCTTCCCCAGGATAACACTGCATAATTCCAAAGAATATTAGTTAAAACCGATAAAATACTCCCCGTTATAGGCAGTTGCGATTCATAACTGAGACAAATAAAACATATTCATCCAATCACAGAATTATTGCTTTTGAGAAGTGTTTAGAACAACATCAATCGCAATGAGCATAATCCTTGAACTTGAATGACTGAATACTAGCCAGAGATTAGCAGAACAGACATTAGAAATTGAAGAACCAATGAAAAAAATAGATATCAAAAATCTTTTACAGTAATTAAGTAAATTGCATACATTCTTAGAATAGCACATGATCAATGTAGAGTTATAGCTATCCAGATCTTCCATATGAAAATGTGATGTCAGTTAATTTACCATTGAATTAAAAAAGACTAACCTTCCCCATAAAGTTGATTAAAGCAGATGCAAACTTTGTTGGATCATCACCTCTAACAAAATGATAGGATATCTTAGTCATGTCCTGCAAAGCAAACAATACATCATGCGGACCATGCCATGAGATAACCTCAATATTCCACAAGGCATAACATTGGCCTCTAGCAAAATGATTTGCTCAAGATAAGCTGTAGAGAAGTAATATCTATTGCTGACCATGTTGCCCAGCATCACACAAGGCATGATATGGATTCCTTAAATCCAAATCACCAGTGAAACAACGCATTTTTCAATGAACAGAATTTCATAAAATCAAAGCATCAATGGCAATTAATTTGTTAAATAAATTCATCGCAGTGCATCTATTCAAGCATTATAAGATACAAAATATTCATTCATAAAAACAACACTATAGTTTCTTAAAAGTATCACATTTTATTTAGTCAATTCTCATGTTTGGAAAGGTTATAGTTGCCAAAATTCGATTCTTTTAACTTACAAAGAATGCATTTTGAAGAAACGAAAGCATGGAAAAACATAACATGATTTTGCAAATTGTTGCAAAAAATAAATTCCAAACAAGGCCATTGTGAAATGGTTCTGAAAAAATATTATAAACATCTGCTATGAATGAGCCAAGGAAATGAATTCAACATACATTAAACCTAGCCATTTGCCCATAACCTAAGCAAAAGCAATCTTTCCTCAATGAACAGAACACCGACACAAGGTCCTATCAAACAAATGAAAACGTTCAAAAGAACTAGAAGTTAATCATTAATGGAAAACACAAGTATGTAAGCAGAGGGACAATATTCCACGATGTAGAACTTTCAAGCTAGTTCATGAGAAGTGTAGAAGATGGGTGAACAAGCTTTTGTGTTGGTAAAATAAAACTCCACATGCTATTTCTCAATAAATAGAATTATTTTAACAAATCTAATATTCCTACAGTTTTATATTTTTGAATTAGGCAACCATTTGAAGGAAATTTCAATCCACACTAACATGATTTGGTATTATGACCTAATATTGGACGTACATAAATCTAGAAGGGACAACACAGGTTTATTTGTGAGCAGAGAACAAGAATATTTACATGTCCAACACATTGTTAGCATTAGACATGGTACTCGGTTATGTATGCATATGCTCACAAACTTCGGCCAATGCATTTAATCCTCATGGGATTAAGCAACATCCATAACCCTTATCATGAGCAAATGCAATCTAAGCAGAACCTCATGGAACAGAATCAGGATAAAAGTATGTAACAACTGCAGTGACAATAAGAAAAGAAGCAGTAGCAAACCCAAAAGGCTAAATCTTGATGTCAAACTTACCAACTCAGGTGATTCAGAAAATAAATATTCAGCTAGCATTTCATGTAGCTCTGGGCATCCATTCTTAGGAGCTTCAAACTCTGCGGACCACCTAAGAAATAAAATAATTAAAAATTAGCAATGCACTGCCACAGGTCTGTCTCTGTACATGTGTGTTTTGCAATCACATCCACAAGCTTTCACGGTAGCACAAATAGTCATGGACTCATGAATGCAAATTTCTTCTTCTATTTCTTTGTCCCTCTCCTCATCTCAAACAGCCTTTTACATATTATACCCACCTACCATATTAATTATATTATATCTTCCCCTTAATCTTGCTATTCTTTTATTCCCCACTTCTTGCATTCCAAAACAATTTTTTTTGGTGTCAAATAGAATGATAACTGAAAGCACAGTTTCACATCAGCAGCCTTGAACACACAATATGGAACACTTAACACTCTAAAAACTATCAAAACAGGATGAGGATGGAGACCATCTTATCATATCTCAAAATTGACAGTTGCAAGTATCTCAAAGAGGGGAAAAAAAGGCATAATATCTTACCTAATAGCAGCTTTCAAAAATGAAGAGCAGCACTCTACACGTGTTTTTGCTGCCCCAATGGCTTCAGTGAGTTGTTGCATTTCATCATCTTCCCCCAGGTTATCCAGGTGTTGTGGTAGAGGAACCTGAGGAAACATCTGGTATATTTCCCTGACACGATCTAAGATAGATATTTTGTCAGAGTCACAAATAAAAAGGCATCTAAAAATTGAAAGGGCAGCAAGAATTGCTATAAGAACAAACAAATACAACTAAAAGAAAAACAAATTGCACAGTGTGGCTAAGTTGTATTTAAAAACACATGAAATAGACAAATTAAGTCAATAAAATTGCAAAAGAGAGAGTTAGGAATCCTTGGCAATCATTTCACAGCATCAAAAATTGAACAAGGGAGAGTTAACAAGGAGTGCACTGACCAAGAGTATCATCATCGTAAGGAACTTTCCCCTTAACAAGTGTCTCCACAAACAACACAGCAAGCTCTGACCCACAAGTAACCTGAGATTATTCCATTTTCAACCATGAAAATAAGTCCTAGGCAGAAGAGAAACAATCGAGAATTGTGTGAAGTGCTCATTTCTTTTCTGACTAGCAAAAAATGAGTAATAATTTATTCTTCTCCATATAATAAAATATTCACTGTAGGCAAACAACAAACGATAAAATAATCTATAATTACTGTCACCGGGACCATTCTTGACTAGTCATTCAATAGTATAAGATTTCCCTCCAGGCCAAGAAATTGAAAGTTAATTATCAATTACCAGATTTCATTTCATTCCGATCACCACATCGAAAATATGCAAGGTTGCATGTTAACTTACAAAAAAGAAGATAAATGTATAAAAATAAATCAGTAAATAAAAAGAACAAAATTAAAAACCTGGCCATTTTTCAACTGAAGGCATGCACCTGAATGAAGTAAATCCAAAGCTTCAGAATATCTCTGAGCAGCTGAATATCTGAAACCAACAACCGAAAGGGTATACAAAAAACACCATTTTTTAATCAATTAACCAAATCCAAAAACATTCTATAAAATTGACAACATGATCATATATTATATTATAACATACCTTGCACTTATAGACTTATACATTTGTTGTGCTCCATAGTAATTACCTTCATTAATCACATTCTCTAACTTCTCTATATTCTACAAACATTAACAGCAATCAACATATAACCACAATTTCCAATAAAAATCATATCTTTGCATAGGACATAATGAAAACATTCAATTTTAATTATTTTCTCTTCTCTAGATATGAAAGTTTCTCAGTAACCAAACAGAAAATTGAAAAGGGTACCTCTTGAACAGGAGGAAGATTGACTTTTCTTGGTCTTTCTCGCGACATTTTTTTTTTTTTTTGCCTCTTCTTTCTTGTTTCTTCAACAACAGAGATCTGATTGTAAGTTCAAATTAAATTGCTAATAATAATTTTTTTTTATTCTAATCATTAAAAAATAATAAAAATAAAATTGTTAAAACGATGTCGTTTCAATTTCGGGTTATATTGGATTCGGGTCTAATTTATTTACCCGGTTTTTAAGCTGTAATGATTTGCGAAGAAAAAAACTGGTTTCTTTTATGACCAGGACGGCTTCTTCTAAGTTTTGTTGCGGCCAAACAGAGCTTTAAAAAGGTTTTTTTTTATTTTGCTTTTTTTGTTGGATAGTTATTTATTTCATTCATTTTTGTTTCTGAATGGTGCTTTGGATGTTTTTAAATTGGTTGCATAATATGATAATATGCCCACTTCAGATTTGTGATTTTTTGAAGTGATGAATGTTAAAGAATGAATCTTTATAACATTTGAATGGAATTTTTGTGAAAAAGATTGGAAATTCAAGCTATATCAAGATTAAATTGGACTGTCCTTTTTTTTGCTGATGATAGAAAAAAAAAAAGATTTCTTTGTTGTAATTTTCATCATATAAGATTTCACTGAATTCCTAACTGTTAAGGCTGACTTTTGGAAGCTAATCCAACTTGGGTGATACTAAACTGTTATTGTTGGCTAGTAGTTCAGTAATGGAGTTTATGACTTCATGCTTCATAGTTTAGGAAGTTAGGGATTTGAGTAACCTTATACTAGAAAGAAAAGTAGCTGCCATTTTTCTCTTGGCATTCATCTAAAAAAAATGTTTGTGGTTCAGTTGGTTGGGGGTAGGATTGGGAGGAGTTCTAATTTTTAAGGATTGATTATGTTTGTGGCTCTGAAGCAGGAGAGCGGTCAAGGAAAAAAAATTGTGAGAAGTTGGAAGTTGGTGTTTTGAAAATGAGTTCTGAAGCTTTACATGCTTTGAAGGTGTACCGACAACTTCTGAAAGCTGTCAAGAAACACATTGGCCAGGAAGATTACAAGAAGCATTTTGGAGAATTTATAACAGTAGAATTCCGGAAAAACAGCAATCTTTCTGATCCTTCATCCATTCAGCAGAAAATTAAGCTTGCTCGTGATTATACTTTTTTGCTTAATAGTGTGCACCACCACAAGGTACTGCTCTCTTCATTTCTTGTGTTCTTGTATTGTTTTGTTTTCAATTTTTTCACTATGCAAGAGAGAATTCTGATGTAGTTGAAAATTGCACCAGGCTTCACATTTCATCAAGTGAAACAAAAGTTTATTGTCATTGGCCAATGAGATATTGTTTATTTTATAAGAGAACAAAAATTATTTGGTTCTGCCATATGATTGACTATAAAACAATTTGCCCTTGTATTTCCTCTAAATGATCACGACACATTGGAAACACTTTCTTCAACCTTTATAAACCCCTCAAAACACCTCCCAACCCTCGATCCAAACACAGTGTAATGGTTGTGCTCTGTTTTGGCATGCGAGGAATTTCTCTTCCTTTTTTAGGAGCTCAGTGATAAATGATGTAGTTCATCTTGTAAGAATTTATTCTTTTTTCCTGCTGGCAGGCACCTAATAGTTGTTGCTCTTGCTCCTCATTTTTTGTAATTTAACATTGGAAAGCGTTTAATCATTATATGATTTTAAAATCATGGCAATTGTTTTGCAGGATTTGTTGTTCTCTTACAACATTGCTGTAGACAGATCAGATGAAATGAAAAGAATACTGGGAAAATCTGCTGCCAGCGTAGGTCTTCAGCTTCCAGAGGTTTATCAGCCATGATGGTGAAGAGTTTCAGCTCTCCATTCTGTGATTGTGAGCATGCAGCTTCCATTGTGCTTTATGAACTAAGAATTTGGTTAGTGCAGATTTGCCTAATATATGTTTTGGATTGATACATCATTCATTTTGATAAAAATTAGTTGGCAAACTTTTGCACTAGCACGATCATTTCAAAATCTGCACATTCTCATAATTCTTGTAGCTGCTTTTTCTGAACATCTCCAATATGATGATGATAAATGAATATGTCACCTTTTCGATACGTGCTAATACAATTACAAACCATGTCTGCATTTACCGTTTGGATGCTTATGCAGACAACTAAATCAATAAAGTTAACTTGGGAGCGGAATAATTTCTCCTTTTTTTTTTAGTTCAGTGTATTTCTGAATGTATAAATTTTATGCTTATCAGTCAGGAGTCGATTGTGTTATTAGCTATTAGAATCATGCTTCACTTTGGAATATTTCAAACATTTTCTTCTACATACTTTAGAATGGTTATCATGTCTCAGAGCCAAACCATGTTATTATGTATAAAGCCAGTCCCATAACACCTTTGTTGAGCACTCAATTGCAAGAATCTGCAATCTCATCAGGTTTATTAAGCAGACTGCAGTTTCAGGCTTTCAGCTTGGTGTTAGGATTTCAGGCTTGTCCATAGAGACCATCTCATTTCAACTTCATATGAAGTGAGATAAATATATGGAAAACTTCTAAATGATGAAAGCTGTGATTTCAATCAAACGTATATTAATGGCAAATACACTATTGTTAATCAAGATTCAGGAATTGACCCATTTAACAAATCCTCTTTAGAAGTGCAATAACAGATTATTTAAAAAAAACAAAACAAAACAAAATTTACAATTCTCACGAAGTTCTAACTTCTAAGAATGTGTTATGGCAATCACAACTTATAACATAGTCTATACCAAGCTAAAGATTACAAATACTCCAATTTCACATCCCAATTCTCATCCAAATGCAAGTGAAAATGTCTTGTCAAGGGATAAAAACAACAGGCAACACTCTTAACAGAAAAACTATTAAGTCACAGATTTGTGGATCAGATCCAAAATTCAAGCATTGCAGTTTAATAAAAGGTCAAAGCACATACGTGTCCAAAAATCTACACACTTGTCACCTTGAAATTCTTTTACAATGACACCTATTCTTCTTGCACCTATATCACTAAGTAACTACTTAGCAAAAATTAGCAGCAAACTAAAAAAGGGTCCTTCCAAATTTAGCAAGCAGCACCACAAAGCATCAAGCAACAAGCAACAGCAAACATTTACATCAAGGAAAATAAAAAAGAAGAAGAAGAAGAAAGAAGAGATGGGTTCAGAGACTTTTCTAGAGGTGATATTGGCCATTTTGCTACCTCCTGTTGGAGTGTTCCTGCGTTATGGATGTGGAGTAATTATTTCTCAACTTAAATCAATACCCTTTTCTTTAATTATCATATAGTGATCATTTTTTATGTTATTTTTTAAAAAATTTAATTGGTTTTTTTTTTTTTTTGTTGATTGGATTATTGTATTGGAAACTAATGCAGGTGGAATTCTGGATAGATTTGTTGCTGACAGTTTTGGGATATATTCCTGGGATTATATATGCTATTTATGTATTGGTTGGATAGTTAAATGGATTGTGGTTTTATTTTATTTCTGCTTATGTACATGTTTTGAGGACATTTTGTGTACTTAAACATTTTCAGATCATTCTCTGTTTAGTGTTTTTTTTTTAATTAATGGAGGATTTGCTTGTCCTTTAATTTATATCGTAACAACTTCAACTATTGTGAATTGTGTTCTTTATGTGCATGTATTGTATGTATAAGACCCCAATTTATCCTGAAGAAGCTCATGTGAGAACTTCATATGTTACTTTCAAAATACAAGGTCAATTTCTGGCCTTTTCTGAATCAGTAGAAATTGGAATCAGAATTTGGGTGATTTGTGTTGAATAAATACCCTTTTTTCCCAAAAATGAAAAGGAACAAGAAATGTATCTAAAATCATCAAATATCTCAACTTTCTTTAAATTCTGGTTTATTTGTATATCATAAATTAATTTTCATATTTTTAGCTCACAGGTCCTTCAACTAAGAAGCAAGAACTGTAGAGTAGTGATAAATAATAAATTCTTGAATGAAAAGAAAAGGAAGGAATGGAAGGAATCACTGGATACAATTATTTTATCTAAAAAAAGCAAGAATCACTTGTACAAATTACATGAGCTAGCCCTCTAAAATTCCAAAAATACAAATTCCCATGTCAAAGAAATTAAGAAACAAAGAATCAACAAATTAACAAAATCAATCCGAAAAAAAAGGAAAAGAAATAATTAAAGATCAAATGTGACAACCACAACAAAGATAAAAGAAACAAAGAGTAGAAACAAGAACAATAGCTTCAACAACATAAAGAATCCTGAAAATCACATTGTCTATAATTTTCAACTCTTTCCATTTGAAAGCTGAAGAAGATATTTTCCATGGCCATAATTGATTCTTCTTCAATGACCATGTCTTCTTCTTTCCCATTAATTTCTTTAATTACCTCTTAACTTTGATATGTAGCCTTCTGCTTATGCCTCCTCTCTACTTCTCCTTCCCTTTGGTTTTGATGGGAATATTGAAGGCTGTTGTTTGTTTCTTCTCTATCTTATATATATATAAACAAAGACCCTTTATGTGTATGCATATATAACTGCAATATCAAACATAAAAAAGGTAGTTAGCTGCCTTGGTTTTCCCAAAAGAAAATAATGATGGTATCTTGCTGCCCTAGATATGATTCATATTAGAATGTCATTTGCAATTTTCAAGTATTTATATTTTAATTAATAATATTTAATGATAGCGTATAATTGGATTTTTTTTATGTGGAAAGATTTGAATCTGAAACTCCTAAATTTATTATCCCTAGATTATGTCTGGGACTTAATATAAGATGGATAAATGAATTTACAAATTTAAAAAAATCAAAATGAAAAGAAATATTAATATCAACAGAGTTCTATCATCACAGAATTTCTATTTGAATAAAATGAAGACATGATATCAAATTTGAAAATATGCATCCAATGTTTTAAAATATATATGTTTCTAGAATAAATTCTATAAAATTTCATAAAATTGTTAAAATAAATATTACAACATATA
>CANYLF012002460.1:0-12343 GCA_948193215.1 Bocquillonia castaneifolia
AAGAAACAATATATTAGAAAGAGGTAAAGATAAATGGAAAAATACCTTTTAAATGAAATATTTAAATAGAAGACCGAAGATAATGAGCCGACAGAACTGATTCAACATAGAGGATGAACTAATGATGGAGATCCATGAAGATAGAAGAGATTAAGAGAAGACCGATGATGACAGAAGAGATAAACAGAAGATCTATGAAGAACGGCACGGCTAAATCTTGAACGGTCACATGATTAGGTCGATTCTTTGAGGGAGGGATGATATTTAGGCTTTAGATATTGGGAGAGACAGAGAAATTAGGGTTTGGGAAAGAGAGAGGTCGAGAGAATTAGGTTTGTAGAAATGAGAGAGAGAGAGAGGGAAATGAGAGGAATGAGAGTTGAGAGAGGGGATGGGCGGCTGGGCAGAATTAGGGTTGGGAAAAAAAATATATATATACCCCAACAACATTAAACGCACCATATCACTAATAGGGCTAGGGTATTATATTTCGTTCGGTCCGATCTTTTCGGTTTTTAGATTTCACAGACCGGACCGAAGACCGAAAACCTAGATTACCTTAGTTTTCAGACCGAACTGTCCAATTAGCCCAAAGAACCGGACCAAACCATGAAATCGGTCCGGTTTTTCGGTCCACATCGGGTTTTTGCACACCCTATATAGAAGCGCAATTGATGTCTTTCACTAGTATTAAAATTTATAAGATCAGTCATTTACTAATTTATAAAATTCTTCCTTAATAAATAAGTCCACTTACCCCTCTAAATTGCATCAGTTTAGCGCAAATTTTTTCCCCTTTTGTTGAAGAGAAAATATTACAAAGTAACACATGAACTATTTCTCAAGAGTATTAAACCAAGTTTTGTAATCTGTTATTCAATATGCATGAAGAGTTTTACTGCTGTAAGTCCGACTCAAATTCGAATCATTCTAGAGTATAATGCACTCCAAATTTTGAATCGTTAAACTCTTTTTATTTTAGAAAAAAGGCATTTAGAAAATATTTTTCTTTCCCTCAAAAAAAAAGAAAATATTTTTCTCAAAATTTTTTTTATTTTTTGTTGCACGAAAATGTCATTAACCAACAACAACAGGTGCTCTTCCTTTCAAAAAAAAGAAAAGAAAAGAAAAGAAAAGAAAACAACAACAACAGGTGCTCTAAAATCTAAACTTCAACAAGCTAAACTATTCCCAGTCCAGGGCTTGAAATACACAGGCCCACTATAGTCCATACAAAAATCTTCCTTCAACTATGTAATTACAAGAAAATTTACAAATTCATCGTCTTCCTCAATTCAATTCAACAAAAAAGACCTAAACTTTACAGATGATTTCTCTACATAGAGTTTCCTCTACTCAAATTTACTCTAAAATTCATTTTCCCAAATACCCATTTGTCTCTTATCACTCAAAAAGTTACATTCTTTTAAATTCAACTCTCAATTCACTGACATTTACGAATGTTTTAGCTCAAACCCAAATCAACCCAGGTTCTATTTTTCACTCAAATGCTAGTTTTAGTCCTTGTTTTGGTGGTTTACTGTGTTCTTTTTACTCAACAAAACCACTGTCAAGGTCATACAGAAGGAGGCGAAGTAAAAGACTAAAAGCAAGCAAGAAACCAGTTCTTGATCAAGCTAAATTTGAAGAAGCAATATCTAAATTACCACCAAGATTCAGTAATGAAGAGGTCTGTAATGTTTTAACACTCGAAGAAGATCCTTTGGTATGTTTTGAGATATATAATTGGGCATCACAACAACATAGGTTCAAGCATGATACTTTAACTTATCATATTACTATAAAGAAGCTTGGTGCTGCCAAAATGTATCAAGAAATGGACGATGTTGTTAATCAAGTACTCGCTGTTCCTCATATTGGTAATGAAGCTTTGTACAATACCATTATATATTTTTTCACTGAAGCTAGGAAATTGACTAGAGCTGTTAATATATTTAATCATATGAGAAAGAGTCCAAATTTGGATTGTAGGCCATCAATTCGTACTTATAATAGTCTTTTTACTGCAATGTTGAGTAGGAGAAGTAATTCTTACATAAATTATATGTATATGGAGAATATTAGATGTTTGTTTAAGCAGATGGTTAATGATGGAATAGAGCCTGATATTTACTCTTTGAATTCTATGATAAAAGGGTATGTTCTTGCTAATCATGTTAATGATGCTTTGCAAATATTTCATCAAATGGGTGTGGTGTATAACTGTGTGCCAAATTCATTCACCTACGATCAGTTGGTCCATGGGTTATGTGTTCAAGGACGGACGAATAATGCTAAAGAGTTGCATGATGAAATGGAGAAAAAAGACTTTGTTCTAAGCTGTAGGTCTTATAATTCTCTTGTAAATGCATTGGCTCTTAATGGAGAACTCGAGGAAGCAGTCAATTATTTTTGGGAAATGATTAGGAAGCAGAAGCCACCTGATTTCATCACGTATAGGACAATCTTGGATGAGACTTGCAGGCGAGGAAGGGGCAAAGAGGCCATGAGGTTACTGAAGGAGTGGAAAGAGAAAGGTCTTGTAGATGGGCTTACTTATGAAAAGCTTCTAGATGTGATTGAGGATGACTCTGGGAATTCAAATGAGCGCACCGGTTCAGGTACTGAGCACTCGCCTGCTGTGATCACCACACACAATAGTTCTGTTGACTGTTGAGCCGTTTACAGTGTATTTCATTTTGAATGTCCTGTTCATTACCTTATGAGCTATCTGATGAGCTGTCTTCAATCTTCATATATTATGCTGTAGCTGTCTGTTGCTTGTTTAAAGAAAAAGAAAAAGAAAAGAATGCTTTGTACACGATTCATGATTGTCTGATGCTTGCAGTGAGGTCATCCCAAGCCTATTCAAAGTATAATTGTGAACAATCATGAAAACCTATGGAAGAACTCTTCTGAAGAAGTGACAGTGGTTGAACTAATTTTTGTGCAATGTGGTACTCATACAATATATTTGTTAAGGTATTCTATTCATTTGCCTTTTTTTTTTTTTTAATTTTCATGGTTGTAGCCTGTAGGGAAGATGCAATGCAAAGTCGGGAACAATCTTAGTTGTTGGAGAGATGCAGATTGCAGATAAATTGTGCTGCAATGCTTGAATGTCAGTCTTCCAACATTGTTGTAAAGATTGCTGGTGTCTGGAAAATAGCTTGAGAAGGAGTCTCAGTTCCTGGAGAATGACGATGCGGTATTCCTGAATATGATTCTAATGAAACCAATGAGCGCTGACATTGTCTGATCATGCTTCTATTGATTGCTTTATTATGAGGGACATGCACCCAAATTTGGGTGCAACCGTGTAAGTGTCGTCAAATTTGCAACACTAATGATCCAAGTGGTACCAAGGTTTGTCTTTGCTTTTGACTATGGCACCTGGGTTAGCTTTGTCTTACCGCTGTTATGCTGTTGTTGATCTTGCTTAGTTCAATTGGCAGTTCGAGGGTATTCCGCAGTCTTCCATTATTCTCTCCAAGCTGCTTGCAGTTAATCTAATTATTGCAGTTGATGAATAGGCTGTGATGGAAACTCTAATTTTCCTAATTTTGCCATTGTATAACATTAGAATGAGTAGTTTACTAGTTTACGAGATGGTTAATAAGATATTTTTTGATATATTAAACTTAATTTGGTGTTGGCTACTGAGCAGTTAATTTGGCATTCTGGATCTTGATGATGCTTCACTTTTGTCTAACTGTTACCTTTAGTCTACTTGCTTCGGTGATCCAGCAGTTCCTGGATCAGACGATAGGTTTCTGTGGCAATATGCTGCCCATGCATACAAATGAGACTCATGTCTCTGGGGTTATTTACATTTTAAGTGATATGAGGGTAAACTTTGTTATTCTTTCCAAAGAAATTTTGTTGGACGAATTCTCCCTGATCTATATGTTGATGCTAATGTTTGTTCCAAAAAAATAAAAAAAATTCTATATGTTCATGTTGATATTTCGGAACTGATTTATTAGTTATTACCTACACATATTACAAGATTAACTAACCGACTTTTTGTTGTAATAATTGATCATATTATATTTATAAATTTTTTTATTTTAACATGAAGACTATAAAAGCATATTAAAGGAAGAAAATGCTACAAATATCCAGCTCTAAATCTGGAAACATTACACAAGGAATTCACTTCCGGTGACGCTGGAGACCGAGTTATTATGCAATTATATATAAAACTAGAGGTAGCCCTTCTCTTTGCAGCTTTGAATTGCTCCATCAAACATTTCATCAAGTCCAAACTTGAATTTGAAACCATAATCTGTTAGTTTCTTGGAGGAGAGTGCAGGGCCTTTGAATCCCTTAATATCCTTCAATGATCTGCCAAGAAAGCATGTTAGCATTTTTCTTATAGTATCTTGATCAGAAGAAGCAATAGAGAAGGATAAAATTAACAACTCACTCTACTGTTGGTATTGGGAACTCTGGACACTTGGTAGAAAGAAAATTAGACATCTCTTCGATAGTTATAATGTCTGAAGAACAAATATGCCTTCCTTTTGCATTAGGATATTCAAGAAGAAAGATATGTGCATTTGCAAGATCATCAACATGCACCATTGATGTATTTCTCAGCAGATTATACAGGTCTGACTTACCTGAAGTGATATATCAATTAGAACAAGCACTTTCTTCACAAAAATAATCAGAGAACATTGGTGAATTTTGGGTTAATAACACGAGTTTCTTTTCTGATTCAGGGGAGGGGATTCGAACTTGAGACTTTCATGTCCATTATAAGTATCTCAACCACTAGGCCAAGTACCAAAAAACAGGAGTTATTTCCAAACAGGGCAGGCAAGAATACATACCAAAAATCATAGCAAGTGCTGTCTCAACTGATGCAGGAAGATTGGGACAAATGAAGGGACCAACAATGAAAGGAGGGATTACAGTGACAAGGTCTAATCCATGTTCTTCAGCAAATTCAAGAGCTCTTTTCTCAGCCAGTGTCTTGGAAATCCAGTAAGGACTAGCAAAGGAATTTAAGGCTTTAATGTAATTGACATCACTCCAAAAACTTTCATCCATTACTTGTGCTTTCTTGTCATTGAAATCAACAGCTGAAGTGCTAGAAGTGTACACAACTCTCTTCACTGTATTTGAATACTTCAAGCACACCTTTAAGATTCCAACTGTTCCATCTACTGCTTTTTGTATCACAACATCTTCAGGCTCAGAATCAAAATGGGTAGGGGTGGGAGTAGCCACATGAAAAACACCAACACAACCTTCAATAGCAGAATCAAAACTGTTTGGATCACTAAGATCCGCTTTGAATATTTTGAGCTTATTTGATGATGCACCTTGTAGACTTGTTAGGAAGGTGAGGTCTCTCTTTTTCTCTGTTCAGTTGTTAATTATGCATATCAATAATAAGTTTATTTATGTAAAGATTATATGAATTTTCATAATTAACACTAGTTGAAAACAGAAGTTAATTACCTGGATCAGGCCTAATAGTGGTGTTAACAGAGTAGCCAAGATCAAGAAGTCTCATGATTAGCCATGATGCTAGATACCCAGTACCACCTGTCACACATACTCTACCTTTATCTCCTTCCATATCTCTCTCCTTCACTTCCTCCTCTCTGCCTGTATATATGTTACAAACACTCATCAATAAATAACCAAAGAAAATATTGATTACACTTCTTATTGTCCTTTTTTATTTTCTTTTCTTTTTTTTTTTTTTTTGAGTTTCACATGGGATCAAATTTCATTCACGGCTTACATTTCAATGTTCCTGTCCTATCCATGCTCCACATTTCTACTAAAAAAAATAAATTAATTTAAATAAAAGTGACGGCTATGTAAGTCGAAAGTTATACTATATGAGTCTCATTAAAATTTCATTTTTATCTCTGTCATTTATCTTTTTTTTTTTTTTATAACTATATCATTTTTCTTTTTTGATAACTTAACCATGGTGCCGGCCTTATATTTTTTTTTGAGTGAAAAATGAGTCCTATGTTTAATTTTTTTACTATATTTAATTTGTAAATAATAATACTTTCGAGGATCGTATCACAAAAATTTATTACCCAAGGATCGGTTGATCAATCATTGCTTCTAATTTACAGAGAAAAGATATGGTCAATTGGCTGATAGTGCCTAATTGAATTACGAGGAAAACAACACTAAAGCCTGAAGACAAATTAAAAAACAGAACTGCATTTCAGCTAAGTAATAAAAAAATCTGAGATTAGATTAACCCATCAATGAGATTTTTTTTTTTTTTTTGAAATTGCTTTCCCTTGGAAGTTTCAGTACTTTCAAGTTTCAAACTCCTTTTTCAGCTGTCCTTTACTTGCATTCCCACACTTGTTATATGCTCCTCTTCCTGTCGAGAAGATAGGCGTCTTGCCTGGCCTTGGAAAGGTACGAACTCTACTTTCTTCTTCTCTGCCACATTTTCTTTAGCAGGTTTATCAGCCACCACAACTTGTGCAGGTCTTTCAGGCTCTAAAGGAGGAGCAAAATCCACTTCACAATCTGTATTCACAATGCTAATAGCAGAAGATATTCTGGTTTCTACAACATCGATATAGAAATCTTTATTGTAATGCTTTATCAATATAATATCACCACTAGTCAGACAGATGAGTGGTTACGAACTCCACAGTGTGGTTGCAACTTTATGTAAGTTCCAGTCTCAAGACTTGCACTCTTAAATATTCACGTCATCACCCTCTTGAACCTGCATATACTCCATAATCCAATTAGGCAAAATCATAGAGCCTTCTTCAGTAGTAAACTCACAATGAGATTTTTGTCCGCAGAGCTGATTCTCAATTTTGAAAAGCACCAACTCCACAATGAGATTTTTGTCCAATTTTGAAAAGCATAGGATAAGTTGTTGCTGCTGCAGCAAGAGGGTTTCCAGAGCCGATGTAAGCAATATAATCTGATTGCCTTCAAGACAGGTCTGTCCTGTTAAAGAGAATGGATAACATTGATAAGCACATTCAAAAAAATAAGGCTCAGTATTGTTGTTTATGCTGGTTCTGATATTATATTCATTATTATCATTAGGAGGAAGATGAGTTACAACCACATGATCATCTGAAGATGGATGATGCGTTGAACATCAGAATACTTAAATTGTTGATGTTGTTATCGACATATCTAATATCTAAGGTGGGTGGGTGTCTCGTTTGTGATCATCAACTATATGATTGTGGAGGTTGTTGCCTGCGCATCCATAGTTGTCGGTGCTATGATCATTCATACATTCAAGATCATCATCACTTCCGTAATCGTAGATGCTACTGCATGCATCACTACCATCATCATCATCATCATTGCAAATCACAACTCAAATAATGGAAACCTAAATTTCCAACTAAACTTTATCCGTAGTATGATACAAGTTTGCAACAAAAATTTCCTCAAATACAAAATTAGTGCTTTCTTTCAAGCAGGTATTGGACCAACTCGATTTCTATGAATGAAGAAAATGGATGTCAATAAAATCTGCTATAAACCACCAGGAAATCTTCGCTGGGATGTTTATATAACCGTATTGATTCGGCAGTAAAGCTTCCACTGACAATTCTACTTCCATATACTAGCAACTGCATGTGTGAAAGATGGCATTAAATGAGAGAGAATTATCCAAAAAGTACAGCTGAAATTTCTCAATTGCATTAAGATTATGGGAAGGAACCAAAATTTGTTGGTTGAGGGGTCTTTCAGCCTACGTTGTGGAATCACAACTCTTGATCATTGTCAAGCTGTGCTTTTGCTGCTGCCTTTTCTGCTTCCTCCAATACAAATGATTTAAGAGATTCAACGTCTCTTGGCCCTATTAATTTTGGTAGCACAAAGAAACAGCCTTCAGCAAATCTTCAAATCTTAACATTGCTATTAAAACATTGATAAATAAAATCATCCACCTCTGAGAGAAGTAATATAGTTATTATATTTTAATCTTCACATAGAAATACAAAAGAAATAGAGTTGTTTACTTTGTTACCAAAGAAACTTGATCATCATAATAACTGAAAAGGAAAGGGAATAAAAATGAAATAGGATTTCCATCCTATTTGAGTGCCATGGATGGGATTCATGCAAGCCTAGACCTCTTAAGAAAAATTATGTCATTGACCCCCAAGTATAGTACAAAAAAAAATATACTACATAATAAAAAGCACAAACATTTAAATCCATTACCCTAACCCAGTTCAAAACCAGAGCCAGCCATCATTACAAGCTTCATCATATGTCAAAGTACCCATTGACATGTAAAATCCCAAATGATATTTATATGCACTACACCTGCATGTCCAAGAACAAGCAATGTGCATAACCTAATACACTTACAGTGATGAGTAGTTGTCAAAGAATCCTAATCCTGATGTACAAGTTATTTCTAATAATGAAAGTGATGATCGTTTATTCTACTAAACCGCTGCAAATCAACATTGATACCCAATCATTTGATCATTTTTAATTCAAGCATACAAGCTTTTGCAATGCCTTGACAAAATTTTTAGCATTTTTTTTCTGGATAATTTCATATTTTCATTTGGTGTGCCCAATTGAAGTACTATTAAATTACTAACTCTTAATAAATTTATTTGATGTGGCTCTCTAATATTGCTTTTTAAAGACTGGATCATCTAAACAGACTAGCTGACTCAAAAATAATTAGAATTTTGCTTGAATTAAATTTGAAGAACATTTCCAAACTAGCCCAGAAGTCAAGAAGCTATCACAAAATCCATTGCCAGGCATGGATATCGCTACTGCATGGTTACTCTTCATCCTTTCAGATGTTCTATCAAGATAGGAACACTTGGATTTTAATTTCATTAAGTCATCATTTAGTTACTTTAGGTGATTATGCTAATCCTCTCTCCAAGAATGCACAACAATTCAAGTGCAAGACATTCTCTGAACTCTACACTCAAAGATTTTAACATGCAGACACACATGACTTGAAGTCAAGAACAAACACTAAAGTACAACATGGAACATTTATCACATTCATTCAATTAAAGTAACCATGAAAAAAAGAAGAAGGGAAATTTAACTATTACCTTTATATTTTGCAACCTCTTCGCCATCATAGAAGAGCTTAAACGTAGGATAGGAGTGAATATCAACTTTTGAACACACAGATTTGCTTGTACCACAATCAACTTCTCCAACCTCTATTTCATCTTCCCCTTCCACGGCTTTCCCCATGTCTTCCCACAAAGAGCCCAAATTCTTACTGCAATCGATCATTTAACAACATCAATGCATTAAAAACCAACATGAATTACCTTTTAATTTAGCTATATATATATATATATATATATATGTATAGCAAAGATTAGATGACTAACCAATGTTTACACCACGGAACACAAAATTTCACAAACCATGCAGTATCCTTTTCCTTCACCTGTGAAAGAAATTATAATAACAATCAAAAGCTTATTCATTGATCAAAGCAAAACAAAGGTGCAATATTTCAAAGAAACAAAATCCAATCGTTAAATCAAAATACGCACAAAGCAAAGACCCAAAATTCCCATTTTTTTTTTTTAAGATTGGACAATTAATTACTAATCAAAAGCTAAATCAAAGTTTGAAATTGTGTACGAGTAACAGCATAAAGATCACCAATAATCTAACTAATCACATAATTGTCTAAAACATATTAAAAAGATTAAATGTTAATGGTGAAATGATAGAAATTAGTTAATAAAAATATTATAATCAAAATTAAAAAAATTAGGGTTTTATTCGATTGTTGAGGAAATTACCTTATCAGAGAAGGTCTCAGGAGTTAGGGTTATGACTTCAGCTTCTGTAACTGTAACCGTTAAAACGAAGAACAGTAACAAAATCGCTAACACAGAAATTGAGTTCTTCATTGTGGCTCCTGCTCGCAAATTCAAGACCTAAAACCGGTTTTTTTCTTTTTTTGCAGACCAGCTTTTATATGGTTTCACCGAACTTTTTGCCGGTTTATTTCGCACATGCTATGCGCGTGACAGGAGTAAGAGATCTAAAAAAAATATAAATTTGAATTGGAATCCAATTTATTCCGAATACAGGCGAATCTCCTCCTCCATTGTTTTCATTTTTATGTAGAATTTTTATTCTTTAAAAAATAATATTAAAAACAATTTTAAAAAATATATTATTTGATATTTTTTATTTTTATATAAACTTTTACTTTTAAAATTATTTTCCTACATAAATTTATATAAATAATATGCTATTATTTTTTAAAAAAGTATAAACACATATCATGAAAGAAATTATATTAATTTTTATAATATTAAACTATATTTTACGAAAGATACTTAAAAAAATAACTCATATGTTTAATTATAAAATTAAAAAAAATATTTTTTTATAATTGTTGTTATCCCAGATATCCGGAGTCCCATTTGAAGTCCGACTAATCCCAGTCGATTGAGTTCCATTTGGAAGTACACTCTCCCTATGCAGCCATAAGGATCGAACCCTCGACCTCCTGACATATAATCTGCAAGCCCATGTGATTTTACCACTTGAACCACGCCCCATGGGTTAAAAAAATAATTTTAATATAGATTAAATTTATTCCTTACATTTTTAAATTTAGTTAATATTAATTTTTAAAAAATAACTTATAAAATTAATTGATGAATCTAAAAACTTTAACTTTTACTCAATTCCTGGCCTCCCCTTTATTAAATAAAATATAAAATTTATATTTTTAAATATATCTTTTAACTCTTGTTCAATTTGACCTCCCCTCAATTATAAATATCTAAATTAAAATTATTTTTCTTCATAATCTATAATATAATATGTTATTTTTTAAAAAAAGTACATACACATATGAATGAAAGAAATTGCATTCATTTTTATAATATTAAATTAATTTTATAAAATATATCTAGAAAAATAATTCATATATTTAATTATAAATAAAAATTATTTTAATATAAATTGAATTTATTTTTTATATTTTTAATTTAATATTTTGTTATTTATGTAACATCCTCAAGTTTAATTATACACATTAGTCGTTAATCGACATTATTAGTATGTTTAATTTTGTTAATTGTGGATTATTCATTGATGATTATGTGTAGGAGGGGTGTAATTGAAAGAAATAATAGTTGGAGTTGGTTATATGGTGGTGTTTGATTGTTTGAGGAACAATTGGTAAATTTTCTTTAATTTTCGATTAATAGTCAAAGATTATCTTTTGGTGACCAATAGGATTATTAATATGGTTAATTTCTATTAATTGTGCATCCTTGAGTATAATTGTATGTAATATGGTGCATAATATGTCTTGGTAGAGTTATATTTGTGAGTTTATGGAAGTATGGATCAATAAGGACCTAGTTGTAAGAAAGTTAGAGGAGTTATTTGTAAAAGAAGTATGAGAGTTGGATTAAAGAGTTAGTATAATTATTTTTGAGGGGTTGTGTAGGAAAAGTGCTTCTAGAAGGGGGACAAGTGTCTTACAACAATTAAATAAATAAAAAAAAGACATGTGGCAAGTTGTGAGAGTGCAAGAAGTAAATATTGATTTAATTAAATAATAATAATAATAATAATAATAATAATAATAATAATAATAATAATAATAATAATAATAATAATAAAATAAGTGAGTGGAGAATCTCTACATCCACCACCTCATTCTTCTTCTTCCTCTCATCTTCTCACTTTTATTTTCTTTCCCTAAACCTCCATTAATGGAGATTAAAGCTTTTGAGTGAAAAATTTGGTGAGATTAAAGAAGTTTATCTTGTTTAGAAGCTTAATTGAGTAAGTTTACTCCTATTTGTGTTGGTTTTTATGTTAGGGTTTATGAGATTTTTAGGGATTTTTGGTTAAGAATGTTTAAAGATGGAATTGATGTTTTTAAAAGAGATATTTGAGTGTTAATTGTATGTTTAATTGTTCAATTGTTGATTTGGGTGAACAAATGTGTTTAGGGAAGCCCTAAAGCAAGAGGGATGGAGGAAAAGGGGTTTTAAATGGTGATTTTCAAGAATTGTAAGTAAATAACTATTAATACTAATTGTATTATATGTTTGGTAAGGTTTAATTGGTATATTGTTTTAATATATATATTTATTATGAGTTGTTAGTTAAAAGTATTATTATGAATTTAGTTAATGAATTAATCATGATTAAATAGTTGGTTGAGAATTATTGGAATGAAGATGGATAAATTATGAATGGTTGATATGTGAGAATGTGTTAGATTAATGTTTTGTGATTGAATCATATGAATTTGTTAAGTTATGGTTTTGAAAGTGATAATTAAATTGATGAGATTGCTTGTTGTGATGAGAATTTGGATAAA
>CANYLF012002743.1:0-20410 GCA_948193215.1 Bocquillonia castaneifolia
CAATTGAAGAATTTAAAACTCAAGTCATTTGAGTTAGGAAGACTAGTAATTAAAAAGTTTTTAAAAATAATGTTCATCTTATACCAAAAGAATATTTATTCTCAAATGTTCTGGCTAAGAAATATAGTCAAATAAAAAAAACTAAAAGTGTATTTTCTCACTTATTTTTTTCTTATTTTATTTGTACTTAATATTTACCATCATAAAATTAAAATTATTCGATAACTATTCATAAAATAGGATTTAGTAATTAAAAAAACAACCACAGAATGAGCCTTTAATCATACTTCATTTTCTAATTAATATCACTTAAACTTTTGTTTAATCATAAAATTTAAATTATAATAGTATTAGATGTCATGTTAGATTTTAATCACTAACGACATATCTTTAAAGAAAGTAAAATTTGATTCGATTAACTCGATTTAAATTAATTAGTAATAGATCTATCCTTGAATCTAGATATATCCAGACCTATTCAAATTTATCCGCTTTGAGTATATATGGATACTTTATTTTACTTTCAAATTCAACATGCACATAAACTCGAGTCCAGATTAGATTCACATTTTTACTGGTGGATTTAATTTTTTAATTTTAATAAAAAAATTCCTTGTTATTTAAAAAAAAAGTCTGGTCCAAACCTAAAAGATTTTATCCATGGTCGGCGTTAATAGTAAAACACATGGTTTTAAAATCCGGTCTGACCTAGCAGGCTCAACCGGTTAACTCGAAAACCGGTTTTGAGAACAGGCCGGTCAACCCCTAAAACCCGTTTCTCCTAAAAACCCTTTAAAAACATGTTAAACCGTGATCTAGTCGACCCAGTCAAGGTTCAACGGTTCAAATGGGTCTTTCTTAATTTTACTTTTTATATGTCAAAAATTTAAAACTATGTCATTTTAGTAAAATAATTAAAAATATATGACTATTATTCATTTAAGTTATGAAATATTTATATAATTTTAAAAAATTTTAATTATTATTATTATTTTAAAATATTTTTTTAGAGATATATATAATTGAAATCTGACTTGTAGATCTAATTATAATTATAGTTATAATTTATATTGCTTTATTTTAATAATTAGCATTATTTTTTAATTAGTGCTTTTTTCATGTATATAGTTAGTTGTATAGCATCAATAATATCATATATATATATATATATTTATATATATTTTAGAATTATCAGTTCAACCCCAGTTCAACTACCCTTGCACTCTGTTTGGGAAAAATAAAGGTAATGTAAAGTAACGTAAAATAAGGTTTTATAAAGTAAATTAAAGTATGTGTTTTTAAAGTAAAGTGAGGGTTATAATCTAAACTGTTTGGAAAAACATAAAGTAAAGGGAAGGTTTAGGAGGTATTGTAGTAATTATAATAAATAAAAAATAATTTTATAAAAGATCAATCTTCTAAAACCCTCTAATTTGGTGGGTTGATAATCGGAAGTTTTAAAAAACCTTAAAAACATTTATCTCCATTTACTTTTGATTTTCACAAACAGAATTAAAGGATTTTGAAGCCTTATAAAACCTTCAAAACCCATGAAACCTCCATCCAAATATAGTGTAAATGTTTCCGGACCAATGTCCGTCCGGTTTTTAAAACCTTAGTAAAACAAGAGACCGAGGTGCCCCAAACGGGGCTTGGACTTATACAAAGAAAATCAGTCCTATTTCGAACGCCCCGCAAACAGCTCTAATTCCCGGGGGTAAATAAACGGTTCTTATTGGCGGGAAAGAAGAAAAGAGTAAAAATAAATAAATAAAAAAATGAGCTCATCGGCGATAGACAAAGAGCAGGCACCCGATTTGATTTGTCAGCTGGACAATGTCCAAGGAATGGTGGATGCTCTTTCAGCCGTCCGATGGAAACGCCATCAGGTTTTTTTTTTCAATTGGGTTCTGATTAATTAATTATGAGATAGCATATGAATTGAACAGTCTCCAGTTCTTATATGGATTTTAATTGATACAATCAGGACGCAGTTGTTGAATTATCGGAACACGGTGTCGTTTTGATAGTTGAAGAAACCGGCTGTCTTCAAGCTAAAGTTTATCTTCAAAAAGAAGTAAGCACCCGACCAAAATCTATCTGTCTAAAACCCTTTTAATTAAATTATGTATGAATGATTGAATTTGGTGGGTTTTCTTTATATAGTTTTGGGTGTTTAGTTAATTGTAATGATAGCTTTAATCTTTTCATTTGTAGCTTTTTAGTCGATACGAATATAATGCAGAAGGAAGGCCTAGATTTGGAGTGAGTTTGGGACTGTTTGTTGATTGCTTGAACACATTTTCAATTCCTGGACATTCTTCTGCTATTCAAATTCAGTATCCTGGACCAGATATGCAGCTTCTTCTCAAGTATATTATCATCTTTTCTCTTCTTGTCTTGTTGTTGTTGGGTTGCTCTTTCTCTCAATATTTAGATATGGCAAATTAAGTATTGCTTTATTTTAGTCATTGGACATGGGTTTTGGTTTTCGTCTAGTGCAGACTAAAACTTCTATTTTATCTAGGATGAAAATCCAATCCAACTTTTTAAACGTTGGATTTGTTGTATTGGACAATATTATCAAATGTGCAAAATATGAATTCAACTATCGAAAAATTTGGAGCAAATAAGCGACGGCCCCTTTCTTTTCAGTTTAAGTTTCCACTGATACTGCTGTGAACCCCCTTTCTTTTCAGTTTGTCTCCACTGATGCTGCTATGAACCATGTAATCCAATATGCATCGATGTTTCAGGTCTGTTGATTCCCTCGATGCCTGTATATATGCTGAAATCAGGACAAGAATTCCAGATACTGTTTCATGGGACTACAACTTTGAACCTGCAGGAAGTACACCATTAAGTTTTACTGTTAAGGTATCATTTTACATGTAAGGGAAGAACCACTTTGGCACCTCTTTTGTCTTTTAGTCTCCTAATTCAGCAATGTGTACTGTATTCTTATGCGTTGGTATCTGTTTAATTTGTTTATCCGACATCTTGGAACCCCATATGACATGCATCTACAAATGTGTTTTGACGCATACTGAGTTTTCAAGAGTTCGCTGGATTTTGCATTTCAATATGATTTTCTGGAATACGTTGCATAATACTATCTCATCCTAGGAGCTTCTTCATAACTTTTACACAAGAGTGTACTTATTTGTTAACATATGAATTCAGAATGCATGTTCATTCAAAAAGATGGTAACAGGGAGACTGCATTTCTGCTGCTCATCCAAGTAGTTTCAACCTGATGTTTTCTCAAGGATTTTTGAGGATTACTTGTCTTTTCATTTTCAAAATTAATGACCATGTTTGCCAATTTCCTTAAGCACTACCTCTTCATACATGTTTTTACATTTGAATATAGTTTCCATAGCCACGGAGAAATGAATGTCCAGTATAGTGGAGCTTTAAGCTTAAAGGGAGGCTGCACCTGTATGTGAATGCTTCCCATGAGTTTGTGACTAGTCTTTCAACATTCTTGAAATAATATTAGAAAGTTTCTTTAGATGGTGAGAATATGATTGTATCTCTTGAGCAAACTGATATCGTAGCGTATATATATCTGATTCTCCTGTCCTGAGATTTTTTTTCCTAGTCCTGTATGCACTAGGTCTAGACTACATGATTTATTTTTTTAATCACGCGTCTTCTTTATCTGTACGTCTGACATCATAATTCTTGAAACACAGTCTGCAGCCCTCAAGGAAGCTATTGATGATCTTGAATGGCCAGGTTCGAGCATTCAGATTATGTTAAAACCGGTACCCCCATCTGTAACATTCAGAGGTGAAGGCCATGGAGACTTGCAGGTGCATTTGATATACAAACAAGTCCTTGTTGAAGAACTAATATTTGCACAAGCCTAAACCTTTCTTTCTTGCAGATAGACTTCATGTATTATGTGAATACTGATCTCTTAACTGCATTTCAATGTGATAACCAAGTTTCATACAGGTATTATTCAATTATTTTATGTTTTGTTATATCAAAGGGGGCCATCCACTAACCACTAAAACTTTCAGATATAAATACAAGTTTCTTCGAGCAACTACTACTAATATACCCAGCAGTGTCATTAAAGACAACAGAGGAAGCAAGTTGACCATTGGGAGAGGTGGAATGTTAAAAGTTCAGCATCTGGTTTCAGTTGGAAGATCCATTTCACATGGGCCAGTTGATTCTGCCGGCCATCAGCAACCGAGTCGAATAGCTTTCATTGAGTTCTTTGTGAGACCGGACGAAGATGATGGCAATGTAAATGATTAATCAGAGTTTTCTCCGAGGTCTTTACTTTTTATACTTATGCTGAGTTCTCTTCTGTTCTTATTTGATGGTTGTGTCACGTGGTAACTAAGGATTCAATCGCTACAATTCCAAAATTAAAGCTGTCAACTCTAATCTTCAGATGTTACATATGCAAAACTGCTTACTAGGTGTTGAGAACACTCGGTTGATTTAAGTTTTTTTTAAATGAGCAAAATGGAACGATTTTCCCAAGATTTGATATTGATTACAACATCACATTATCACAATTAGATTTCAGTACCACAGATAATGAAATGAGTCCAAGATGAAAGTATCATTAAATAAATAGTTCCCTTACATGAACCACAATTACAGCTCTTGTGTATTCGAATTCATGGATGTTAATCATCAGCTTCTTGAATCTTCAAAATCAGACAACAATTCAGAACTGTATTTGAAATGGATTAGGAAAATTATTAATTTATTTTCGATGAAGTGGGAGAAAAAAAAAGCTTACAAGAAATAACATGCAAAGTTGATCAAAGGACATGATGCATACACAATCTTTTATGTCAAGTCAATTTGTGCTTCTAAATTCTCATTCAGCGTTCATTCTGTTATTGTCTCACACCTTTCAAGGAAAGAGTACTTCCAAAAATGAAAAGCCATTCCTATCCTGGGAAAAAAAGTACTTCATATGAAAAAAAATAAAAATAAATTTAAAAGCATTACCACAGAAAAGAAACAATAAAGCGTGCAGCCTTAATTAGATGATATCTCAAGAACATATCTACCTCAATTAGAGCACAATGAGAGCGAGAATAAGGGATGGTTGAGCCTGAGAGATCTATGGTGCTGCCTTGTGCTCTCAGGACACGGCACTATTTGAATCTGAATATAAATAGGACCTGGCAATAGCTTTGGTGTCCCTGGGTCACTTTGGATATAAAACTATATTATTAGTCAAACATTCTGCCTACAACTCGTTGAATGGAATGAAATAGTGGATTACAGCACTGATAGAGGAATATGATAATAAAATAGTATGTGTATGTTTCCCTATTACATATGCATATGAAAATATACAGGGCAAATGAATGCATTATTTGCTCATATAATCATCAGATAATGCGTTTGTATGCTGTATGGTCTCACCATATTTTACAGGCGCAGCCACTTGAATTTCATGTGCCGAGCCAGCACAATTTTCTGTTGTTTTAGCGTGCCACAAGAGCAGAATTACTGATATATGGCCCTGGATTGCTCTGTCCTTAGAAATGAGGATAAGAGGGTTAGGGGAAAGAAACAATAACATCATTAAAACTTGAATTAAAATCAACCAAGAATTTAGCAGTGAAGTCATAAGTGCAGAGGAAAACTAAGATTCTCATGGAAAATTCTAAATCAATTTGTTGCTCTGTCCCAAAAAAGGTTATGACATATCTAATTTTCCTTGTCCTAAAAATGATTGTCATTTTATAGTCTGACATATTATAATGCTAGACTCCCTATTTTATCCTTTGTAAAATTAGTGATATTAAAACCCTATTAATTACACTATGGTGCTCGTTTTAAAGAAGATAGTAGCATAAAGGAAAAACAAATCAAGAAAATTTCAATTGTTACAATCATAATTACATTTCTTAAACCATGTGAAAATAGAAATGTCCTAACCTTTTGGGACGGAGGGAATACTACTAGGAGGGGATAAACTAACTATAAAATAAGAAAACTCCTAAATAATAATGAATCCATCGCAGTCTCAGGTTTGGTCTATTTCTCCCAGAAGACTCATTAAAGAGAACCTAATTACCTTTAAGTTTTAGAGAAAAAAGAAAAGAATGCTTATCCCATTATAGCATATCTAGTAGTTACAGGAAACCGCCTTTGATGAACTGAACATAGATAATCGCTAAAAATTTGCTTTTCTTTTCCTAAAATTTTCAAGTCTGCATTGCACTTCATATAGCTTCTAAAGCCTATGACAAAATAAAATCTATCCTTCATATATAGGAAGAGATCAAATAGAAAGATATGTATATGACCACTAATAGTAGAGTTTACCAGAAAAATCCAAAATTACATGATTAAGAATTGAATTAAAATAAATATTAAAATTCTTTTCACACAATGCATCAAAATGTTTCATTTGAATGTTTTGTTTGAGAATAAGCAGACCAAATTCATAATGGCTTCATCATGCATGTAAGATTAAAATCACTGAAACTAAGACCACAGAAAGAGAGAACATTGAGATAAGTTTGAAACTTGAGGTTATTCATACCAAGAGGCAATTGCATTGATGATATTAATGAGAAACCAAGATGCCTCTGATTTCAGATGCTGTAACCACACCAGGGCTCAACCCCAGTGTAGCATAGGCAGTATAAGAAACACACATTCATCTTCTCGCTCTTATCTCACTGGCTACTGAGATACTCCAATTATTTTCCAAGCATTTATCAATTGCCATTTGCAAATAAGGTAATCATAATTCGACTCTTTTTACCATGCATCTCTCTAACCTATCCTTTCTTCTTGGGCTTTACCTATGCACAGAACTACATCATGGATGACAGCATGCATTACTAATCTAGAGAAGTAAACATAGTTCAGTGTCTTACAAGAAAGATGAGGAAAAGTAGAAAAGGCCTCTAAAGATTTTAAATGCGCTGTAAACTACGTGATAAAGTGGAATGCTAAAACATAAAACATGAATAAGAAGCGTAAATCACCATTTGATCCTTGTCATGTCATTTCCTTTTGCATCAGTCCTGTAACCACACCAGGGCTCAACCCCAGCGTAGCATAGGCAGTATATTCTGGCAAAAGTCCCTTCTCCTTCATTTCATTATACATATCATGGGCCTTTTCTTGATACCCAAGGCTCTGGTACCCAGAAATGACAGCAGTATATGTCACCACATCAGGTGTCACATTGTTTCTTTTCATTTCATCAATCAAGAAGTCAGCCTTATCCATGCGCTTCAACTTTAAAAATCCATCAATTAGACAAGTATACGTAACAACATTGGGGGACTTGCCCCACTTCAACATTTCTTCAAACAATTCCCAAGCACTTTTCATATCTCCCATTCTAGAAAATCCAGCTATTATACAAGAGAACGTGATCTCATCTGGAACCAAACCCTCTAAGGTCATCTTCTCGAACAGATAGAATGCTTCTTGCATTTTGCCCCTGTTGGAGAATATGTTGATGAGAATTGTATATGTGAACGTGTTTGGTGAGATCCCAGCTTTTAGCATGTCTACATACAATAGCAATGCCTTTGTTGGATTTGATTGTTTAGCATACCCATCTATTAGCATACCATAATGAACTGCACTAGGAAAAACATTGGTCTTAATCATTACAGAAAGTAATTCCCACGCTTTTTCCGACTTATGTTCCTTGCATAGCCACTTAATGATTATACTATACGTATAGGAGTTGGGTAAAACACCCAAGTATTTCATTCCATTTATGATTTTCAAAGCTTCCCAGAACTGTCCTCCTTTGCAAAGTTCATCTACAATACTATTGCAAGAGACAATAGTCGCTCGTTCACCAACTTTTAGCATTATAGTTAACACTTCCAAAGCTTTACCTAAGAGGTGTCTTTTGCAGAATCCATGAATCAGCCTGTTAAAACTGAAACTGTTAGGAATGAAACCATTCTGTCTCATCTCAAGCACAAGATCTCTGGCAGATACCATATCTCCTTGCAACACAAACCCATTAAGTATGATATTGTAAGAAGTCAAATCAGCAGTACCAAGATTATGGAACCTATCTAGGGCTTTGTCTGCCAGTCCAATCTTACAAAGACCACTGAAGAGTGAGCTATATGTAACCAGGGATGGCTTTAGGTCACGTAGAACCATTTCTTCTATCAAATCAAGAGCTTTTTCAACATGCCCTGTCTTGCATAAACCATCAATCAGAATGTTATAGCTATAAGCATCTGGAGTTATTCCATCGCTCTGCATATTTTCCAAAAGTTCAAAAGCATCGTTTATTTCACCTTTCTGGCAAAAGCAATGAAGGACTGCATTATAACAATAGCTGTTCAGAAGCTGATTTCTGATTCTCATATCCTGGATGAACTGCAAAGCATCCTTAACATAGCCTGCTCTACAAAGACCATGAATAAAAGTAGCATAAGTTACAACAGTCGGGCTTTCCCCATTCATTTCCATTTCATTGAGAAGCTCAAATGGCAGCATTATATCTATGTTTTGCCCAAAATACCCTTTACAATAGTAATTCATCATAATTGTGTAGGTGTAAACATTAGGTGATGGCCCTGACTTCTTTAACTCTTCAAACAAACTTTTAACGAACTCCGTTTGATTGGCTTCCACAAAACATTTGAGCAAGAAATTGCATGACATAATGTCCAGTTCAAGCCCAAATCTCTTAGCCTGCACAAAAACATGTGCTGCATTCTCTAGCATCTTATTTTCTGCAAATACTTTTATAAGTATACTGGCAATGCTGGCTGATTCTTCCAAATGTGTATTGTGTGGAAGATCCAACAAAGTCAAGAGCAGCTTCGAAACATCCAAATTAACTTCCTTGTAATAAGAAAGGATATCTCTAAGCAATACTTGCACTTCCATCCGCAAGCCTGCCGATGCAAAAGCATAAACAATAACTCTAAAGGCATAAATTGAATGAGAAAACCCATGGCAGCCAATTGCTCTAAAGAAGTTGGTATCTTTTGTGACTTCCCAATTCAAGGTCTTAAACACTGATGCAACAAATGGAAACAATCCACGCTTTTTTGGGCTAATAGGTTTTCTTTCATTCACAAATCTATTGCTGTCAGTGACAGGAATATAATCAAACACTTGGTCTTCCAACAATAGTGCAGAGACTGCTGAATAATGCGCTTCAAAATGACACTTTTCACGCAAAAAAACTAAGCTTCCAAGTAAAGCTAATCTCAATGAGTAAATTGTAGGACGAAAGCAAAACCCATTAATACAACCAAGATTACGCTTCTGCAATTTCAAGATTAGAAATTGCATAATCCCAAAGGCGAGGCTGCCAATGAAGTTTCTCTAGACCACCCAGAGCTTACTTAGCTTAAACACAGAAAAGTTCTGGAACTTACAATTAGCTACAAAAGAAAGAAAGGGCGCATACAATCGATAGAACTGTCTCAATAAACAAAGGAAAAGAGTAATAATAAATTTAATGCAAAAATAAAATAGAATACCATAAAAATGATATGAAAGTGAGCCAATCTCGAGAGAACCTCCAAATTGACTAAAGTTTGCATTTGCAGCACCTATCAAACATTTATTAATTGACAAGAAGAAGAAAAAAAACCCAGCATAAGTTTAGTGACATAATTACTACGATTTTTCTAGTTATTAGCTAAAAAAAGCTCATAAAATTAAAATTAAAGCAACGAAACACCATACCGTAACTTTAGAGCTACAGAAGAAAAAGAAAAGGAACAATGAATTAACTTTGAAAAAACATTAAAGAAAAAAAGAAGCACCCTTTGTTAAGTGAGAAGGAAACAGCGCAGAGCGAGAATTACAAATTTACAGACAAGAGAAGAGAGGGAGGCAAGGCAATCAGTAAGTAACTTCGGTTTCTCTTTGGGTTTTAGCAAAACCCATTTCTAAACCCTCAACTTTGTTTTTAGTCTAATTGTACCATTAAGTTTAATTTTGTGCATTTAAGTCCTCCGACCATCAACTCTTTTTTTTAAAAAAAAAATTGAATTGAAAATATTGTTGAAATTTTAACTATATTCAAAATAAAATTAATAAATTATTTAAATAAATTAAATTATTTAAATAAATTATCTATGAACTCATGAATTTATTCATAAATTTGTTTCTAACTAAAAGTTTACATTTTTCTAATTAAGACTTTTTTAATAGTGAAGATATTTTTTGGTGGAGACTTCACTTAAACCTTATGAGTTAATTTTGAGTCAAAATTTTAAATTAGGTTTTACTTAATCATAATGTATGTTTGTCAAGTATGTTGGTCTTACCAATCCACTAGAACTGGGTAGAGGGTGAAGTCTCAAGTTCGAGATCCTCCCTTACTAAATCATAAAAAAAAATTGTAGATATATTGGTTGTGATTGTTTAGAATATTTATTTTATTTTTTTAATTTAAAAACCAATTTCCCTTTTCAAAAAAGTATTTAGCAAATTTTGGAAGCTTCTCAAGAAAACGAAACAGTTTTTAATAATAGTAATAACATCTCTCGAGTTTTTGGCCCATATAAGGATTAGTTTGCTATGATTATTGAAGAAGTATATATATTTTTTTAACATATTATTGAAGAAGTATATTGATTACTACATGTTATTGATTCTTAATCATATAAGTTTAATGAAATTATTGTTATGTAAATCCTGAATTACCATTGTTAAACCAAGGGAGATGACGGGAAGCAAGAGCAAGATGTGGAGCAGCAGTTAAGGAATAGCATATTTTGGACAAAGAACTAGAAGAGCTATAGAGAGTGGCAGAAATTGATGCACATTTATACGTGATAATAACCTGAATTTGTATTGGGATTATACTAATTAATTATTTTCACACATGTTCTCTTGAGATCATACTATATTCAAACTTTAAAATAATAAAGGTAAAACACATATTTAGATTTCTAACTTTCACAATTTTATCTAATAGTAAAAAGAAAACTAATAACGAATCAGACAAAATCGCAAAAGTTTAAGGAAACATTTGTAAATGACCAAACATAAAACATGGTATGCTATAAACTTATAAAACACTTGCCATGGCATACATCAACTCACTGTTGTAATTATTCATTTCTTCTCTTTTATTTTATTTCTCTCGCAATATTAAAAAGAATCAACTGAAGACCAAAAATGCATGATCTGTAATTTGTATGTAGCAATGTAACTCTATCTGCAACCTGCAACTCATTGCACCCTCAATGTAGTTTTCAGAAACTTCAACAGCCTGAAAATAAATGGAATGTTACAACATAAACCAACTTCAGATATTCAACCCGAAAGCCTTAAGATGTTAACTTCAGCTCTATTCGCAATCAGTTCAGTTGACGAGAAAAGCATGCTGTTTTCAGCCGTTTGCAGAATCTTAGATTTTTCTCTTCATATGTGCTGGTTTTTTTGTCGTAGCATCTACCCAGGCGTATGCTGTTTGCAGCCCTTCGGACGAAAATGCTGAACACTGCGCCTCACATTCTTTCCGCACAGGTAACAATAGTGATTTTGGCATGCCCAGCAAAGTATGTGATTGTTATTGCCCACCTGTATATGCATCAAAAGGACAGAAAATGGTAAATCTCCAGGTCAGTTGATGTAGCTCAACAATTTTACCAAAGGCGCATGCAAAAATTATCATGGGCTTGCAGAGAGATCATATTATTGATCCCTCGCTATTATGATCTGAAGATTAAAAAGACTTCTCATATTTACATCTGACTGGGTGGCAATAGACAGGCCTTCAGCTGCTATTGCTACTCCATAAAATGGTTGAGATGGTTCATAATCTCAATCAATCACATTCAAATAGCATCCAGTACTCCAACATCTCATTCCAAACAGTGCTTCACTAACCTTTGCATTGCGTTGACCACAATTAGGGCACAAGTGAACTTGCTCAGGATAGAGCTCAGCTTGAGCCTCTGCTAGATCCTGGCGGCCATTGATCTGTCTCTCCCACTGCTGAATAGCTTCTTGTGGGAATAGACTGCATCCTCCCTCCCTTTAAAATAATGAAAGTTAGTTCTTGTAAAGCCGACAAATTCGAAGTTTAGTTTTATCATTTTCATTATAAAGCTGGAAAATATGCAATCATGTAAGAAATGGAACAAACATTGATCTTTACCTAGCACATAGAGAATTTTTTTTTTTAAAAAAAAAAAAAGGTTACTTTTCCAAAGATTCACTTACTTGAAATGATCATATCCATCAATTGCTTGGCTACAGCGATAGCAGAAATACTGCCCACAATTTTTACAGACCATTTTGTTGCAACCTTCAATTCTTGAGATTGCCATCTTACAAGATGGGCATTGCTTAGCATCACGTTGTATTTCCTTGATACTAAGAATTTCATTGATCATCTCACGCTCCCTAAGCTTTTGCTTATCCTTGAGCTGATATGAATTCTGTCGCTTCTGTTGACCAAACTCAATTGGCATTAGAAGATACATTACATGATTAATCCAGAAAAGATCATGGTACATGAATTATGCCATGATAGTATTAGTAAAAAGCTGGAGAGAAACAAAGAAACTAGGAACTTCTGAAACCTTTTGTGAAGTCCTTTATTGGCTATTTTAAGGTGTTCAATCATTTTATCATATGCACAAAGCAGTCATGACAGCCTTTACATGAGATTTAGTGATGTATACATGTGAAGCACAAGTACCTAGCAGGCTAGCCCAAAACGTCAAATAACCTGTTTTTGGTTATAACAACGGGCAATATAAACTTAACCCTATCTACACCATGTGTTAAATATACTGCTTTGTTGTTTAAAATTGTTAATTTAATGCTTGAACTTATCTAAAGGTGGTTTATTTATGGTAAATGAATTTTCATTAAAGTATGCTTACTAGAACTGAAAAAAGATGACCCTCTCTCTTTTTTGAACTTATGAAAACAACTTTTCTGCTAAGCAGCAATCTTGAATTTAGTAGAGATTTGTGTTTTGGTTGATTATGGTTGAACACCAACCACATTCCTTTGAAATTTGAATTAGTTTGAAGCAAAAATATGAAAATCTAAAACAAAAGGACAAAAATAATAATAATAAAATATGCTTCCTCCTATTTGCAGCCAAATGGGGACCAATATAACTTATTTATGAACGACCAAAAATGTGAATTTGACAAAATGGATGAATCATGGGTAATTACTCAAGGAAAGTAAATCTTAAAGAGTCTTTTAGCTTATCCTTGATCTTCTATATTAGAAAAACTCCGTGAACAGGATCCCCAGCCTAGACACAGAAGAAATTCCCAACTCCAAAACTTCACAAAATAGGAATAAAAACTCACATAACTCTCAAGATCTTAGACAAAGAACCGTCTTTCTCTGTTTATCAACACTTGCACATCTATTATGATTCATCAACAAACATCACAAAATCTTGTGCATTTGACTCTTATGATAAAGTTTCTCCTAGCAAAATTTTTTAATTTAAGGAAGAATATATATTGCCTAGAATAATGGCACACCAAATAAATTGGAACTATAAAATGCTTCAAGAGAGGAAAAAGTTAACCTCTAAGACACGAAGCTTCATTTCCAGTGTTAAACATGCTTCACCTACATGGCGCCGCTCATTGCAAAGTGTACAAAAGCTAAAGAAGCATTTAGAGCACTGTGCATGTTGATCTTCATCTTCTATGCAGGGTGTTTCACATCGTGGGCAGTAGGCAACATCAGACATGGAATCTAGTGTTTTTTGTAGCATCAAAGACTCCCAAAGCTCATATTCTTCATTCCCAAGAAACTGTTTTAATAAACCAGGAGGTACCATACCCCCACATTTTTCTTCTGGACATTTTAGCTTATTCACAGTACCTTCTGCAACTAATATATCGGAATAAGTCTTCATGCATGAGAAACAGAAAAAGTGCTGGCAAGGTAGCCTGATGAATTTGCTGCCTGTTAAGAGAAAAAAATAAAAAGGTGATAAATATTTTATGGGAAGAATGTAAATGCATAATAATAAAGATAACTCTGAAACTTCCATTCGCATAATATAAAAACAAGACATAATTATTCAACAGAAAATATCTATGCCATCAACAAATCAACTCAGAGATGAAACAGTTGACAAATATGTTATTAGCTGAAAATGTAACGAGAAGCTCTAGAAAATTGTGAATGCTGTATATTAAATCATTTGATGAGCTTTCAACAAAAAATAAATTGGCTGACTAATAACATAATTGACAGAAATTTGAAGCTCAACTCTAACTACATGTTTTCCGATGCAAACAATACAAGGTTCAGTGACATGGATCCATAGTGCTGCAAATAAGAATTTAAAATGAAGTTAGCCTTTCTGGAAGACAGCTCCTATTGAATTTTAATTAATATTTTTCCACTAAAGGTCTTATCAGTAGGTTATCAGGCAAGAAGTCCGCAATTACCACAGAATAACATTGCACTACCACTAATTTTGTAATTGCTGCGGATGACTATCATAGTTACCACAATTCTTCTTCCTTCCTTTCTTTCCTTCTTCTTCTTCTTCTTCTTCTTCTCTCTCTCTCTTTCTCTCTCTTTTTTGTTGCATTTTTTACACAGATAAAAATGGAAATAAGGTTACATTTTGGCATTTTTTTCTCAGAGCCTTTCAATGTTATTGTTCATTTTCTTCCAGTACCCTCTATTCTACCATTTTGCCTGTTGTGAGCCAATCCAAACCCATACAATGCCCTAACTCTAATTTTCACTTTCAAACCCAAATCCTACAGAACTTGACTTTCTTTTCCATCACTCTTTATTCCAATATAACTCAAAATATTTGGACTTCCCTAAACAGCGGAATAAGAAAGTTCCCCTCATGGGAAAATTTGATGATTAAAGATCCACCTGCTCAGTAGAAACTTCCGCTCTCCTGAAACTTCAATAACTATATTCAAAAAGTGATCCTAATGATACATTAATACCAATTCAGATATTTAATCAACACAAATCGAGACTAGAACTGAAGATCAGATAAATCTACCAAACTTCCAAGGTAAACAACAGTGTGATCAAGAAGCTGAGAAAGTAAAAAACAACAAATTGGATGACACGGACATAATTTAAAATTCATAGACATACCAGCACGGGAAATAATTTCAACTGAAGTTTTTTACTTTTTAATTGAGAAACTAAATTAAATTTTTTTAAAAAAATAAGATTGACTTCTATGAGCATATTCAATGCAGGGATTGAGAAACTGGGTTAGAAATTTTAAAGAAAAGTTTGATTGTTACCAGTATATTCACCATAGCAGATGAGGCATTCATGCAAGTTCTGCAGGAAGTTTTCATGGCACTGCCCTTCATTATAACTTTTCAATGAAGGGATATCAACTTCAGGAGAGACACTTCCTGAAATTGCACGAATGTCTCTGGTCTGTTTTGTACCATAAGGACCCAGTGTTATCTCTTTTTCAGCCCCAAGATGTGAAAGAGAAGAAGTCTGCAGCCATTCAAACCATTGATACAAAACTTCCTGCCCAGGCTGTTCCAGCCAAATTTTATCCAGCAATGAGCATAGATTAGAAATCCTAATTAAATCCAACCACTGAACTGAAATGATGAAATAAGGTGATAGGTGACTTGGGTATGATTTAGGTAATAAGCAAGTTAGCACAATTGGCGGAAGATGCTGAACTTTGAATGAGTATGAGTAGTCACTTTCATGTTTCATCTTATGATCACCTAATGAATCAAGCTTTGCAGTAATATTAAATTCATTGGGAGTGTCAATGTGGATGTGAATCTGCAAAATAAACAAAGATATTGGACTTTTTACTTCTTTATTCATGGAAAAATGATCTCAGAATTACAGCCTTGCATAGTCACCTGAAAAGATCTCAAGTCGCCTTGCTTGTCAAAAATAAAGACATTCTCTCCATAAATGGAGTCCACAGCAAGCAACTGCAGAAATGTTGAGGATCAGAAAAGGAAGGATAGAAGCATCGAAAAACAAAAAAGAGAAGAGATCCGAGATATCAAGAATAATAATAAGGAACTCATTCCATAAACTGGTTTTCTGATATGTGTATTTTATCCCATTCATCCATCCTAAAGAAATTATCTTAAAGTGTAAGAACACAATGAGAATGGTCCAACGTAACAAGTTTCAGTTTCGCCTGCTTGTGATTTTGCTAAAATTTAGGGTATCAAGTTCAATTTGTCACAAAATTCAAACCAAATATTTTTATCCAAATGCGAATTTTGAAATTAAAACCAATTTAAGTTGAATATGAAACTAATGTATTTAAGACAAATGGACGAATATCCATAGTAAACTATCATGGCTATATTTTCATAAGCACCAAGTTGAATAGCAGCGTCCAATCACTGAAGAAACTTAAAAAGAAAGAATTATACTGAGGATGAGTGAGACATAGAAAAGACAACCAGACCAAGTATGTTACTTACTCAATTACCATCAAATTACATTCTTTGACCTGCACAAATGCAAGAACCACTAGGTGCATATGCACATAAGGAGGGAGTTTAAGCCCTGTCCTTGCACCATAGTAATGTCTGCAAACAAATTGTTCTTCAAGGCTAATAATAATATTTTCCTGTCAAACATTCTTTGCAACTGCCAACAATTAGGGATGCGACTTCCAGGCTAATCAGATTACATATAAGGCACCATATTAAAGGTTGAATTAAGTGCAGGACTGGATGAAGCAAGCTGGAATTCACATAAAGGATGGATATGGCCAAAAGCCAATTGTTATGCAAGAAGAAGGAAGCCATTGTACATCGTCATCATATCTAGCTTTGGTAACTGGTGGCAACTTGGCTGGTATCTTAAAACTCAAAGAGATTGTTTTATGATAACTTCCAACAAGGTAAAATCAAGGATTGTATTTTTTTTTTTTCCCTAACAATGACACTAATTGTCCCCAATATCTAACTTGATAGCGATTTTCCCCAAACTTTTATGTGGTATGTTATACATCTATTCACTTCCAATCATGAGGTCTTAAGCTGTAACCTAATCATATAAAGCTTCAAAGCACAAATATAACTGATGTCAACACAAAATGTTACAAGAAATTCAAAGTAAAGTAGCTTTTCTTATGCTCCATAAATTTCAGAAAAATTATAAGCATTATAAACATTACAGATTGCATTAAACCCATATAAAATCTTTAATTCTATATGCAATTCAAATTCTCACATATTAATTGTTAAGTATGAACTCTGCAACTATATAATAAAGGTTTCAAAATGCTCAAATGTAAGGTATATCAAATCCATAATGCAACACAAAACAACATAAAACAATTAAACCAAAGTTCCAAAGCCAATAACTCAATGTTGATTATATTAATTACCTCATCCTCTTGCAGCTGATCATTGATCCTAAGTTGCTCCTCAGACAACTCTGGTTCATCCACACCCAACCTCAATTTCTCCAACAAGCTTTCAACATCATCCAATTCATAGTTTTGGTTTATTATATCTTCAATCTTTATATTTGCTTCCTCATCATTCTTTTCTTTATTTTCCAGCTCAGAACTAAGTTCTGAACTAAAACCAGATACATCATTATTCAAACAAGCTGGTTCTTGAGATTTTAAAGAACCAACTTCAGAATTAACACAACACTCTGTAATTTCCGAGTCACCCAATTCAGAATTCTCCAGAAACCGTTGTTCGGGTGCATTGCTAGGCTTATTACGCGATACCCACTTGGATTTTCGGTGATTTTTAGGAGATTTGGGACCTGAAGATTGTCGTTGCTGATAAGAAGTTGCGGGGAAAGAAGAAGAAGATGATTCAATATCAGCTTCTTGTTGTTGATGATGTTGAGGTTGGTTATGAATAGAATTTTCATCAGGAAGATGAGTTTTGCCGCCGCCTCCTTTTTTACTCCTACCCATTACCGATTTACAAGTTTTTTAGCAGAGGATACTTATCTTATTTACCATTTTGTATTTATGGGTATTTCGGTTGAGAGGAAACTTGTCTTTTATTAGGTCCTGACACCTTTTTTTCGTAGACTTTTCTTTATGTAAAATTAAGAATACACTCCTGAAGTTTGTCTTGTTTTACCATTTTAGTCTCTAGATTTTTAGAAAGTTCAAACTTTCGACCATGACTAATGACTTGAACTGTTTGTGAAGTTATTGTTGCTCGAACTCGAAGCATAACACGATCGTGATGGGCTTCGCCAATATTTGTCGGCTTTATGGGATGCATCCTGTAATTTTTCTCCTTTAATCATTTAATATTAATATTAATGTTGGCTAAACTATATTTTGGGACCACAACTTTCTAAGTTTTTATTCTCTTGATATTTGTACTTAGGATTTGCTTAATGAGTCCTTAAAAATATAATTTATGATAGCATTAAATCCCTAACACAACATGTGTGGTTTGCAGAAAGAATACAACCTAAGATGCTAATGGGTATGTTAAATGAAAACGACCTAGTTTCACATTCTAACTCCCTCATGTACCAACGGCACAGTGATAAAATCACTTGACATGAAAAGCTCCAATCAAAATAGATTTTGAGTTCAAGCCTCATTCTTGTTAGAAGACAGTTGAGGCTTCTCTCCTCAAAAGATTAGTCTGGACAATCGTAAAACGGAACCTGAAATATTACAGTGGTACACCACCTATTAAAAAAAACTCCCTCACTTAAAAACGATAAATCTTCAAGTAATAAAACTCCCTAAATTGATAAAACTCCATAAGCTCTCGCTTGTTTTTTAAAAAAACCCTAACTACCACCCGTTTTTCCTTTAAGTCAAATCATAAATAAATTAAAATATTAAGAAAAATAAGTTACCCAAAACCACGTAGGTCGGAGCTCACTCCATATCAACTAATTGGAAGTACCGATACGTGGCTACCATTTCTGACTTCTTGATATGGCTCCTCAATTATCTTATAAATACAATTAGACATATATAAGTAAACCATTCGACTTTTGGTACTCCTTACTTCTTAAACTATTGAGTCAGACCCTTATACTTAACCATCACAATGGTCTAAGGATGTAACATCCTCATGAATAATTACATGTATTAGTATTTAATTGACATCATTAATATATTTAATTTTTATTAAATATAGATCATTAATTAATTTTATGCGTATGAGCAGTATATATGTTGATAATATTAATTTGAAGGTGATTTATAGTTGTATTTGATTGTTTGGGGGTGGATTTGTAAGTTTTTTTTAATTGGTTAAAAAGTCAAAGATACTTTCTTAATTAACCAATAAGAAAATTTCAAACTATATTAATAAAAAGAAAATAAAATTTTATGGGATAAGAAGGGGTTATCTTTTGGTGGGAGTTAGTAGACTTTGTAGAGATTTGGGGGAGAGGAAGAAGAAGAGAAAGAGGAGAGAAAAGGAGAGGAAAAGAAGATAATTTTTAGAAAAGTTTAATAATTGGTAAGTTTTCTTTAATTAATTGTTGTTAATTGATATTAATTAGTTTAATTATGGAATTGGGAGTTAGGTTTTGATAGAATTTTTGGGGGTTTTTGATTAGAATTGTTTAAACATGTCCTTGATGTTTTTTGAAGAGGTATTTGCGTAGTAATTGTGTGTTTTGATATTGAATTGTTGATTTGAATGGATAATTATGTTTAGGGAAGTTCCAAAGGAAAAAACGATTGGAGAAAAGAGGATTAATTGGTGTTCTTCATGTATTGTAAGTAAATAGCTATTATTACTAATTATATAAATTAAATTAATACTAATTATATGATTTGATTTGATTTAATTGTGTGTTTGGGTTGATTTGATTAATTTTCATAGTGATATTTAATGATTTATGGAGTGGAAATGTTGTTATGATTTAATTTGTGTGGTAGATGGATGTTAAGTAATTAATTGAGAATGAATGAGATGAAAATTAATTGTTATGAATGATTTGTGTTATGAGAATGTGTAAAATTGATAATTGATGGCATTGAAATTGAAGTGGAAGTTGTGATGATTGTGATGTGGTTTGAGAATATGAAAGGGATGATTGATAAGCACTTGATATAGGGAATGATTTGAGAAAAAGAGGAATGTGATGAAATTATTGAGAAATGAGAATTTTGAGATGAGAATGTTGAGAAGAACATTGGGTTGATATGAAATGGTTTGATTGTGTGTAGAAATGAAATGGTTGTGATTGATTATTGATAGTGAAATTGATTGTGATTGTTTGATTGATTATTGTCATGATGTGGTTGTGTAATTGATTACTGAGATGAGATGGGTGTTTGTTTGACTGTTGTGATAAATTGGGTATTTGATTGATTAATGTGATGAAATGATTGTTTGTTTGATTGTTGTGGTGAAATGGATGTTGAATGATTATTCGTGATGAATTGGTTGTTGATTGATTGTTTGATTATGTTTGGCTTGGTAATGAGCTTGATTGTCTAAGTGTTTGGTTAGGAATGGTAATC
>CANYLF012002745.1:0-13345 GCA_948193215.1 Bocquillonia castaneifolia
TTTTATATTTTAAGAAAATATAATTACAGATTTGATATGATTTTAATTTTAGACATAAATATTTAAAATTAAGTTTTTTTGATAGGTAATATTTAAAATTATTGAATTATGTTTTCTTGAAAAAAAAATCCTAAAAACATTTGCATAATAACAATTTTAAAAATAAAAGAACAAAGAGCAAATAGCTTAAATCATTTCGAGGGAGGAGCAAGCAAATAGCTTAGGAATGTACGGCGTTAGTTTTGTAAACAAAAAGAATTTAGTCAACGGCGTAAGAAACAGACACAGGTTCAGTTAACAGAGGAGCAACACTGTGTACTGTGCTGATCTTGTGCTACAATGAAATCAAACCATTCATCAAAGGATATATGGTCAAAACAGAATCAGCTGTAGAAAAATAAATTGCACCTTAGCGTAGGAAACAAAAGCCCTTTCCTTTGACTGATATAAGAATCTGGAGAGTGGCTGTGGAGAGAGAGTATTAACCGATTCTTAACAGTCTCTAACCAACAAATACTGCTCTTCTCTCTGTTTTTTCCCTCTATCAAGAATCACTAATTTTCCAAGAAAATTTCAACACTTTCCGAGAAAATGAAGGGAACCCATTTCTTCTTCAATTCCTCTTACTTCATTGTACTCTTCTTATTCTTCTTCTCCTCTGTTTCTCGTGCAAGACCCCTTCCTCAATCTGGTACTTCTCTCTTCTCTTTATTTTTTTAATATATGATACTCACTGTTAGTGTTTTATATTGGAATACATATATAATGCATTTTTGTTGCTTTCTTCTTCAATGTACTTATTTATGTATTATTTTCTTGGAAACCAAACAGTGTCATTTAGCTTTTCCTCTTCTTGCATTGCACGCATACCCATTTCCCCTAAAGTTCGTTTCTTTCCATTTTTTTTAAATTATCCTTCGCTGATTTAATTCTTTCAAGAAACCCATCTTGTTTGTTTCCTGGGAAAATGCAAGAAACTTATATGAATCTTGATTTCCTCTTTTCATGAATTTCTAACTAGTTAAAAAGTCATTATCTTTACTACTATTTGTTTCTGTTTTCTTTCTCTGTGTTTAAAAATTACAACCAAAATGATTGTTATCGATCTTTCTTGTTTCATGTGATGATTGAAGACCCAAATTATCTCAAGTTTGTGGTGAATGCGACGGAGATGCCATCGGAGGATTACTTTGATTACATAATTGTTGGAGGTGGCACTTGTGGTTGCCCATTGGCTGCTACATTATCACAATCTTATAGAGTTCTTCTTCTTGAACGTGGTGGTGTTCCTTATGGTCAACCAAATGTGATGACCCAAGAAGGTTTTCTTTCCACACTCACTCAAGTGGACACTTTTGATTCCCCTGCTCAATCCTTCACTTCTGAGGATGGTGTCCCTAACGCTAGAGGGCGAATTCTTGGAGGAAGCAGTGCTATCAATGCTGGGTTTTATAGCAGAGCTGATAGAGATTTCTATGATCAATCTGGTGTTGATTGGGATATGAGACTTGTGAATCAGTCTTATGAGTGGGTTGAGAAGGCTATTGTGTTCAGGCCTGAGCTTAGGAATTGGCAATATGCTGTTAGAGATGGGTTGTTAGAGTCTGGGGTTGATCCTTATAATGGTTTTAGTTTGGATCATGTGGTGGGTACTAAGATTGGTGGCTCTACTTTTGATAGTTCAGGGAGGAGACACAGTGCAGCCGATCTTCTGAATTATGCTAATGCTGGAAATATTAAGGTTGCTGTACATGCTAGTGTCGAAAGGGTGCTACTAGCATCTCCAGCATATTCAAGCACTAGGATCAGTGCAATTGGGGTTATCTATTGTGATCAGAGAGGACAGTATCATCATGCAATGGTTCATGACAATGGTGAGGTAATACTCTCTGCCGGTGCCATTGGTAGTCCACAAATACTATTGTTGAGTGGCATTGGCCCCAGGCCTTACTTATCATCTTTGGGGATACCTGTGGCTTATCATCTGCCTTATGTGGGGCAGCACCTCTATGATAATCCACGAAATGGCATCTCAATTATACCTTCTGTCCCACTGGATCACTCTTTGATACAGGTTGTTGGCATTACCAAGGCTGGGGCGTATCTTGAAGCAGCTTCCAATGTAATTCCATTTGCTTCCCCTGCTCGTTCTATTTTTATTAGGCCCCCATATGCACCTCTCTATCTCACAGTGGCCACCCTTATGGAGAAGATTACTGGTCCACTTTCTTCTGGTTCACTAAGGCTTGCTTCAACAGATGTCAGGGTGAATCCAATTGTTCGATTCAATTACTTTTCCCATCCTTTGGATGTAGAAAAGTGTGTAAATGGCACCCGCAAAATAGGGGATGTGCTGAGGAGCAGATCTATGGAAGACTTCAGGTTTCGGGAATGGTTTGGAACTCGAAATTTTAGATTTGTAGGGCCTGCTCTACCTCCTGACCAATCCGATTTTGCGCAAATGGCTGATTTTTGTCATCGAACTGTCAGTACAATATGGCACTATCATGGGGGCTGTGTTGTGGGGAAAGTGGCTGATCATTATTATCGTGTCCGTGGTATTGGTTCTCTTCGAGTTGTTGATGGCTCAACTTTTACAGTATCTCCTGGTACCAATCCTCAGGCTACTGTGATGATGCTGGGGAGGTAAGCATTTGCATTTGCTTCTACCTTAGTTGACTGTTGCTCCTTTACTATATTCTTCTTTTAGCTTACAGAAACTGATCTTCTTTGGCAGATACATGGGGCTGAAGATGATAAATGAGCGGACGAAATACAAATGATCCATTTTTAGCTGACAGAAGCCATGTAATATTGATCTATCTGAGTCTCCTGGCTACTTGATTTCTCGTAAGCAGTTGCTTCTGCCATTCCTGTAGATGAAATTTACTGTTGTAGGATCCTAGCTTGTTCACTCATTCATTCAAAATAACAGTTTATAAAGAAATGTGATGTCTAGTTCAGCAAATGAGACAGAATAACTTCTGATGCAGGGATTGTTGCCTTGCTGTTTTGAGGAGTTTTTAGTATACAAAATGTATGATAAAAAGGATTGATTTAGAAAAACATTTACCAAGCTGTAAGCCTATGACTTATGGCTATAAAAACAAATGTTCAGCAAAATAGATTTAAGTAGGTTTTTGTATTCAATTTCAATAATGCAGATTGAGAACTAACAACAAAAAAAGAAAGAAATTGCCTAACCGTTCGTTTTTAAGATATAGAACTGATAATAATTGAGGGGTACAACAATGACATGGAAAAATACTTAAAAATAAAAATAAAAGAAGAATTTGATTGAAATCAAATCAAATCAAATCCAAACAGGGAGCCATTGTTGGCCATCAATGAAATCAACGGACATAAAAGGTTCAGCTTCTTCTTTAGTGAGTTGTTTAGCCCATGAAACACGACCGGTTGTATTAGCTCCTGGACCATGGCATTTGTACTCTGCTTGGAACATATTTCTGTTTGCAATAAAATATTCATATTCATTAAACTAAAGCAATACTAGCGGTAATAAATAAATAATTTAGATAATAATAAAATTCTTACTGTGTAGGGCCAGTGTAGCTCCAATTAGTCCAACCAAGTGGATCAATAGTTCTTGAGAGGTATGTCTTTGCAAAAATAGTCCTTGAATGTGCACCTTTAGCCCTTCCCAAGTATACACTTCCTGTCCCATATACTTTTCCTTTCACAAATACAAATCCACTATCATCTTGTAATTCCCTGTTATGTGCTGTCACCGATCCTAGAATTTTCACCCTCAGGTCTCCTATCACAAATAGCTCACAACTCTGCATTCATTTCAAAATACACGTCTTCTTTGTTATCGATCTGGAAGTTCCGGATTCAAAACCCGACTTTAGAGGGAAAAAAAACAAAACAAAACAAAGAATGAAAACAAAGTTACATGAAAAATTGATCTTGCACGACCAAAAATAAAGTCAATAGAGCCTTGTATGTAGCAATTGTCATAGTAGTGTCTGCCTTTGTAATCAAATAGTGTGTTATGGGTGCTGTAAAATCCGCAATGATAAAATGCAATCATATCTGCACCCACAAATGCTGCCACCGATTGGTTTTGCGATGTAAAAGCCACCCCCGTTGGAGCCTCATTCTGCAAATGATACATAAATATAACTATCAATTAATTAATTAATTAATGTATTTTTACTTTCACAAAAGAAAATCGATCAAATTAAAAAGCAATAAAATGTACCTTGAAACTAATACCAAAAGCAATAAAATGTGGTGATTCTACAGTAAATGTGGCAGATGCCTTGTTATCAACTGAGCTTTGAGACCATACAAGTGATGTCCTTCCTTTTCCATTCCCTCTCATGAATATATAAGGTTTATTCTTTGGAATGTGCACCTTTTCTCTATTAAATGAACAAAATAATTTCAATTAGTTACATTTTAATGAGAACATAACATTATATTACATTTATTGAGATACCCATTTCACATTAAATGCTACAAATCTTATTACTCGTTTAGTCGTTCGCTCTAATCAACATGAGATTCTCAAATTCGAATTCTCTTCCCCGACTCAAAAAAAAAATTGATCAAAGTGCCAAAATCATATATATACATAGATAATATTGGCATATTTGCAATTATAATATGGTAAATGAATATATATTTGTATATTATATTGTACCTGTATACTCCTTTCCTGACATGGATGATAATCCACTTAGAATTGTTTTGAGGAACAGCATTAATGGCTTCTTGGATGGATGTATAATCGCCCTTTCCATTGATATCTACCTTGATGGTTCGATTTGTACCTATTTTTTGTGTCAATAAAGGAGAGTCTATAACTGTTTGTGCAGTCAAGGCATTGACATTGCCTGTAAAAAAAGATACGCCAATCACTAAAATGGATGCCAATGCCAAGGCAACCTTATTCATTGCCTTTTGAAACATAATAGGTGACAAGAGGACAAAGGCTTTTTTTTAAATAATATTTCTTTGTGCTTTTGGGGATTTTTTTTCAAAAAAAAATTAAAGGAGGCTCATCAAGGCGAAGGAAAGAAAATAAATAAATAAATAAATAGTAATGATGTTTAAAGGGAGAAAATAATTAATACTAATTCAAATCAAATGAAGGATTGTTATGGTTTTAATTGTTTGTTATGGAATTAGGTAAAGGTGTATGTCTCCCAATTCACAAGAGAAAACACCTCTCTTTTTTTAGAGGATTTAACAGAAAATCTTGGGTGATTGGTTGATTTGAGTTTAGTTGTCTTTTGTTTTTGCAACATTAACAATAATAGAAATTTTCTTGTTTATTATAAGCCAGTAAATTGCAAGCCTTTTATATTATTTTAATTAACTATTTTCATTGACTACCACACCATTTCCTTCACATATCACTAGTATTTTGAAAACCGGACCAAAAAGCAAACCAGATTATCAACTAGATTTTGAACCATCCAACCACTAATTTAGTAATAAAGATAAATTTAATTTGTCAACCTCCATTAATAACTCATAAACAACCTTCTAATTTATTTATTTTAAACTAAAACACAAATAATCTATATTACTACATATAAACTTTAACTATTAAAAACTAACAAAATATGATGTTAACTTATTGTAAATCAAAAACTTCAAAAAAATTAATGTTTGAAATATTAATAGAGTTATCATTCTTATTTTATAATTTTATTTGTCAAAGTTTATTTAATAAAAGTTCATTTTTGATAAAATTAACATTCACTGGATGGATTTAATTTTAATGATTTCAACTGATTTTAAACATAATCAATTTTAACATATAAATCAAGACAATTGCCTATCGGTTCTTGATTTAATTGGTTAGATCATATGTCCGAGGTTCAAGAATCAGATTCAGATCGAGCCAAGATTGCTTCAGGGAAGAGGAAGAATGTAGCAAATGGAAGTGAGGGTCGAGCATATCAACTAGAAGGAGCACTACCGAGCACAATGAGGCTACTTAGCTGGAACCTCCAAGGGCTTGGCAACCCTTGGATGGTTTGTGCTCTTTGCAAACTTGTGTTTACTAACTGGTTTATATTGTATATATTTTATGGGATTTTAATTCAATTTCTTCTTTATTTAAGTGGTTTTAGCACTTATTTTATCATATTTTATAAATTTGCAGTGTTAGGAACACATGAGATCAAACTTGGATGAATTTGGAGTCAAATTAAGCTCGAACCAAGTGGTCAAAGTTTGAACCTTACCGGATCAGGTCCGGTTCAATACTGTAGCAGTCCGGTTGATTTCACAATTCGGCCAACAAAGTTCCAGAATTGAACCGGACTGAGGTCCTGACCAGCCAGGTCCAGTCCAACCCCAGCAGAATCACACGGAGCAGCCAAGTGGTCCAGACCAGTTAAATCGGACCGGTCCGGTTCAGACGTAGAAATCCGATTTTTTTGGCATATTTTTGGGTGGTTCTAAGGTATTTTTAGGGTTTTAAAAATACTAAACTATATATACTATTGTTTTTATTTATTAGACATCTTTTAGCTTATTTTATTTTCTTAAGCTCTAGAATTTTATTTTCTCTTAAAATTTTATGGTTTTAAGGTTTTTAAGATGGATTTCTACATAGTTTATGAAGATTGGAGCTTGTTATTCAATTATTCAAAGATTAAGTTTATCTTTTCCTTATTCCTCTTAATTTAATCAATTTGTTTAATTATTTTAATTGTTTGTTTGTTGATTTTTATTATGTTTAATAACTAATTTTCCTACTAGAAGGAAGGATGTAATCTAGTAAGGGATAATTTAATTATTAATGTTTTGATTAACTATAATATTAGTTTAATAATAATAATAATAATAAAGATAGTTTAGTGAATTTATTTAAAATATGTTGAACTCCTAGAAGTTTCAAAATGAAGTTTGCACTAACAAAATTATGTCCCAACAGTACGAGCAACTGTTCGCAAACTCAATAGCCACCAGCAATTGTTCAAATTATTTATCCCGACAATTATTTTGAGATTATTTATCTGAGTTGTTGGGAACTGAGAAGTTGACCTAACAGTTTAACAAACACCCCTAAGGTCCATATGATTTACGGATAAAGAACAACACTAAATTTCCACTGAAGCTGATAAATTCATATAAAAAATTTTCATGTAAACATAGAGAAAATTCTTTGATCTGTGGATAACCCCCAGCAAGAACATAACAGTTTCATGATATCACCCAGCTACAACGTAATCTAAGCTCCTTTGTGGGTCATCAAAACAATAAAAAAGCTACCCTAAATAGAACGTTGCAGAACTAATGCTCAACTACACTGCAACTGAGGCAAAATAGGACAATCTGTTTGATTTTTGGCATTTCCTACATATCAAAGCTTCACTGTGATAGCCAAAATTCCTCCACCATCGCTATAAACCCTGGCAATGACAGAAGTTGGGAGCTCACAGAAGCATTTGATTAATGAAAACTAAATATGCTGCTAAACCACCAAGAAGACTTTAGGTTTCACGACTCTTTAAGTTTCAAGTACCGATTGTACGGGTGGGGCTTGTGATGCCTCCGGATGCATTCCCTCAGCCACAGCACTCTCAACCTTTGGTGGCATCTCTGCTCCTGAATATGAATTACCACCTGTCCCCGGTGACATTGGAGACATCCCTGGTTCAGGTTCTTGAAATTCTGGTGCTGTAACAGGAGCTTGAAATTCAGGAACCGTAACATCCTTCTCATCAAAGCGTGTTTGTCGTGGCCTGTCAAATCTCTCATAGCTTCGGCTTCGGCTATGGCTATGGCTGCGGCGAGGACTGCGGCTGTAGCTGCGGCTACGATGAGGACTGCGGCTATAGCTACGGCTACGACCTCGAGACCAACTCCGACTGCGACTCGAGCTCCTGCTTCTGCTTCTGCTACGGCTTCGGCTATAACCCCATGTTCTAACTCTATCAGGACTACGGCTATAACTCCTATCCCTGCCTCTATCAAGTGTCTCTCTTCTACCATCAAATCTTCCCCTTCCACGTCCACGACCACGGCCGTCTATGTTGTAACGATCATGTGAACCCCGCTCAGTTCTGCCCCAACCAACATGACCACCAAATCCACGTCCTCTGTTTCCACGGCCAGAAAAGGAATCATTTCTCCCACCACGTCCACCAAAGGAGCCATCCCTCATTCCTCCACGTCCACCAAAACCTCCATCCCGGATCCCACCATGTCCAACCAAGTTGCCATCCCTCATCCCACCTCGACCACCAAAGCTACCATCTCTCATCCCACCACGTCCCCCAAAGCCACCATCTCTCATCCCACCACGACCCACAGATTCCCAACGCCCGCCACCTGATTCAAAACGGCTCATCCTGCCTCGATCCTTGCCCAGACCAGGTCCACCATGCAATGCCATCTCTCTTACTTCTGGGGGCACAAGCTGATTAGCTCCCTCCAGCACTTTAATCAAATCAGGTGCATACTTCCAATCCTGCTCTGAGAAAAAGGTATAAGACACACCAGTTGCACCAGCCCTCCCAGTTCTACCAATTCGATGGACATAATCCTCAATTCCAGTAGGGAAATCGTAGTTTATAACAACCCTGTAACATGAAACATTGAGAATGGAGGGAATGTTAATGATGATGACGATGATCCTGATGGTGTTGGATAAAATAAAAACTAATAAATAAACAAGTACTATCCGCAGCATGCCCATACATAATGTTCAAGCTCTTTGTCCTAAACAGCAGCCATTACCTCTACCTATAAATTTGCTTACATGCTATTTGTATGAAACAAATAAGTATTAACCTTATATCTTTAATATCAAGACCCCGGGCAGCAACATCAGTGGCAACTAAAATCGGTGACTTTCCACTGCGGAACTGACTTAAGACCCAGTCTCTTTCACCTTGAGATTTGTCTCCATGGATTACAGCAGCCCCAAACTGGCGTCCAATACCACGTGCAAGCTGGTCACACAATCGCTTAGTGGAACAGAAAATAATAATCTTTGAACCCCTCTCCTGAGCTCTAAGGATCTGCTGTAAGCGACTTTCCTTCTCCATTTGTGGGACTACTTCTACATACTGCAGAGTGAAGTCAATCCATCCAGTTTGGAAAGAGAACATGTTAACATTGGAACTCATTCAAAATGAAAGAAACGAAACAGATAGAAAAACCAACATCATCTATAAATTGCTGAAGAACAGAAGGAAAGAGATTTAAGCAAAGTTTCAAAGTGTTATACAAGTAAGCAGTGTAAAACGCATTCAAACACATGAAATACAATTGAACTACTTTAAATCTTACCTGAGTGATGGCTTTGTTTGCTTCAAGTTCATCAACACTGCCAATGTTCACCTGAACGGGATTCACAAGAAGATCACTCGCTATTTTCCTCACTTCCTTTGGCCAGGTTGCTGTGTACATAAGTGTCTGTCTCCGTGGAGGGATCTCATTCACAATTTTGCGGATTTGAGGTTCAAATCCCATATCAAGCATTCTATCAGCTTCATCAAGCACAAGGAGTGAGACCTGCCCAAAGTCAATCTTCTTCATTTCAAGGATATCATTGAGTCGGCCAGGAGTTGCCACAACAATATCTGCACCTCGATCTAGTTCATTAAGTTGAGGGCCTTTCGGAGCTCCACCATACAAGCACTGCAAATAAGAGATGGCGAAATATAACAAAAACTAAATATTTCAAAGGTAGATTATCCAATTTAGAAACTACACCGGTGATGAAAGATGTGACACACCGTGCAAGAGACCCTTGATGATCGTCCAAATTTTATCACCTCAGCTTGTATTTGCGTGGCCAGCTCTCTTGTTGGAGCCAAAACCAAGACAGTAGGACCATTCTGAGGATTATTACGGCAATGTCTGAGAAGAATGAAGGCAGGGATCAAGTACCCCAGTGTTTTGCCAGAACCAGTTTTAGCAATTGCAACTATATCACGACTCCGTAATGCAATCGGCCATGTTTGTGCCTGGATTGGAGTAGGAGCTAAGAAGCCAGCATCACGTATCTGAAATAGAGGTGCAACTATAGAGAATGAGAGCCGAGAAATTACATGCATGAAATTTATGCCTACATAAATTAAACATTTTTAAAATGGCAGCAACAAACAGCATGTTGAAGAAAAATAGGGGAACAAAAAAATACTAAATCCACAGGTATACAGTTGCTTACAGAAGCAACTCGAGGCAAATAAATAGGGCAATTAAGACATAATGAGGCGGAGCCAATAAGCAAGAAATCCGAGTCACATCAGGTGTGAATTGGACAAATGGCAAACCACCCTCCTAGAAGATGCACAAGAAAGGCTCCAACTGTCCATTTTTGCAGCCTCCAAAAATCAGAATAGTTGTTGCATGTATATGTGTACCAATAGCAGAGCAGCGTACGACATTTGCTCCTCGTCTGGAGCAGATATCGCACCTGCGCCAAGTGAGAAATAATAAGTTTAAAACAATTCAGCAGGCAAACAATAACTCAAAAACACAATGAAGCAGATCTCATATGTGGCTTCAAAACCCATTTCATAGAACCTATATCACACCCAGCAGTGCAGCTTACATCATTCAAAATCTCAGGAGGGAATCCCGTAGCCTCAAATGTGATAAATGGAGCAGGAACATCATCACCCTATGCAATGAAACAGAAAAACATAAGTCACATTCAACCCAAGTTGAGAATACACATCTGCAGATGAAAAAAATGTAAGTCCCAAAGAACAGAAACCATAAAATGCAAAATCCTTCTATAAGAAACAAGAATACTAACTTTTCAGGAGAAGGAAAGAGATGGGGGAGAAGGGGAAACATATGAAAAAAAAATGTTGTATCACAATTCACAAAGAAAAGGTGGGGGGGTGGGTGGGTGGGGGTGGGGGGAGGGAAGGGAGGGGGGAAAGAAAAACACCAGCCCATGCCACAGTAATGCAAAACCCTCAAACACTTCAGGACATAACACATTTCATATTTCTACATCCATGGAAACTACGAATATCTGGCATCAATAACTGGAAAACAAAACATAGCATTCTTATGAAATCCTACATATTTTCAAGAATAGAAAAATGGCATTTTTTGATTCTTATGAAAACCTACAGATGTTCAAGAACAGAAAAATGACCGGAAGGAGTCTAGTCCCCAGTTATTCTAGAGTAACTCACATTGTGGAATTTCTGTATAGTTGCTTGCAGAATATAGTATCATATCAAACACATGCATAGTTAAAAGTTAAAACCCTCAATTCAATGTAGTACTATATCATATATATGCATGGCCATGCGTTGTCCACCAGTTGACACAGTAACCTGCTTGACCTGAAAGCTAGGGAATTTCCAATGGTTCTTGGCTAAAATTTTCGTATGATTAATCAATAGAATTGATCAATATCATTACTCATAGACCAATCCAGTAATTCTCTACATATTCACTTGACAAGTGCACAAACTTTTTTGGTTGAACAAGGAAAAAAAATATAGCCCCTAAAACACATGGAATGATTAGTTAACTTCAGAACCATGATGTGTCATCATTGAACTTCCATGGCAGAAAAATAGCACATATACACCAAAGATCCAATCAAATTAATATACAGACCGTAGCTGTGACTTCATGCTCTTGGCGGTAAGCTTCTGCAGGTGAGAGGTTTGTAACATCTGATCCCCCAACAATAGGAGGCCTCATGATAGCATTGTTGGGAAATGGAGTGCGAACAGCTGCATTATTATAGATATTATTCATGGTGTGCCCAGCTGAATTAAATCCACCAGCATAACCTGGTGAGACATTTTGAAATGGCATATCACCCATCCTCAAGTCCTGAATAGATAGATACACATCCTCTAGTAAGTAAATCAGAAGGAGTGAAGATTTATATTATAAGCATTGTATCCTCAAAAATGGTCCTATGCTAAATTTAAATAGAGCAGCTTTTAAAAGATTGATATCCCATAGGTCAAACAAATGTTCTCCATCAAAATCAGTCCCTCATAACACATATTAGTAGATGGTAAAGGGATGATATAAAGAAATTTTTTTTAAAAAAAAATTACCTGCTGATTTCTTCCCATTGGCATCGCTGTGAGGTTAGGATGACCAGGACCCAATATTGGCGGCCCTTCCATTTTAGCACTGAAGTGGTAATCATTGCCAGTTCTACCATGTATATTGGCAATGTTAGACTGCTGATTATGCATCATTGATGGGCTGACATGATTTTGAAACCTAGGACCGTGTTGCTGATGAACTAAATCTGGCCCACTTTGCTGCAAATGGGTCATGGTAGAAGGCTGAGCACCTGCCTGGGATGTTGCAGTTGGAATGCCCCCAGTAGGGAGATGTTGAGAGGAGGGAACACCAGGCTGTTGAAAATGGGGTGGAGAAAAATTGGATTGATTTCCCTGTTGAAAGTCCATGTCACCCCTCTTTGGGAAAGCAGTATTATAATCATGTTGATTAGGAAACTGCTGCTGTGAGTTTTTCTGGTTAGGAGGAAGCTTGTTTTGCTGATACGTCATATACTGCTGGTATGAATGCTGCTGTCCTTGTAGTGGCATCTGTAAGGTCTGATGCTGCTGAAGGGCTTGTTGTTGCTGCTGCTGCTGCCCCATGTGTGGAAACATCTGTTGAACAGGTTGCTGCATCATTTGTGGCCTCAGATGTCCAGGCTGTGACAATTGCTGATTAGAAGGGAGACCCTGTTGCTGCGGCATTAATTGCCCATACTGCTGAGGCTCTTGGCCCTGCTGTTGCGTAGATTGCGGAGGCACCGATCCACTTGGTTGCAGCTGAGGCAACACAGGAGGAGGAGGTGGGCCAGGCGGCAAAGGAGGAGGCGGCACACCAGTTGGTTTCTCATACTGAGTGACATTGGATTCTGGGTTCCAATAGTATAAATAGCCAGTACTTCCATCGATCAATCCCAACCACGGTTTAGGAAGAGTAGGATCCTCCGGGGCATAACGCGGCCCTGCTGATGATGCTTCAGCACTTGCCATACTTGACATTTGAATCTAAAACACTCTCACCACATTAAAAATCCATATAAGAAATTGAAAACCCTATTTTCTTTTATAATTTCAATCTAATCAAGAAAACTAACATGCTAATAAATCTTAGGGCTCAATTTTTCCAAAAAATTTAATTGACGATTCTTCAATAAATAAATTGCAGAAAAAAAAAAAAAAAGTAACCTTACCCGAACTCAAAAATTGAAGATAATAGATCGAAAGTGAAGGAATAATTCCGATCAAAGAAAATGGAGACGGGTAGATTTGTTATTATTATTATCAGGGTTAAGAATTAGGATTTAGGGTTTGGCCTTCTTCTATTATTATTATTCTTCTTCCCCCTTTCCTTA
>CANYLF012003453.1:0-10504 GCA_948193215.1 Bocquillonia castaneifolia
TCTCTGTTTTTTTTTTTTTTTGTATAAGTAACCAACCTAAACTTTACTTTAATCAAATCTTAAATTAGTATTTTTATTTATAGTATTTAGATATTTTTTTATCATGTATTAATTAGTTTTATATAATAAAGACACATCCATGAACATGCATATAAAAACAGTATTTAATTATTATATTTAAAAACTTGATAGGTTAAAAATAAAATAATAGATAAATTGTAAATTTTAGAAACCCTGTCATTTCTCTCTTTTTCTCTCAAAAAAAAATATTCTTTATTGTTTTTGGGTGGGATTATTGTTGCTATTTTCATCAACGATAAGTCCCTTTTAAATAATAGATAAACTGTAAATTTTAGAAACCCTAGCCATCTCACTCTCTCTTTTTCTCTCAAAAAAAACTCTTCTTTATTTTTTTTGGGTGGGATTATCGTTGGTGTTTTCATTAACAATAAGCCCCTTTTAAATAATAGATAAACTGTAAATTTTAGAAACCCTAGCCATCTCACTCTCTCTTTTTCTCTCAAAAAAACTCTTCTTTATTTTTTTAGGTGGGATTATTGTTGGTATTTTCATTAATGATAAACCCCTTTTAGATCTTGTTTTATCATTTTCTTTTGTTTTTCATAATAAATTATATGTTTTCATCCATTGGTATAGGTTTATTCTCTTTTTTTTGAGAATTTTGTTTTTCTTCTCTTATGTGAGAGTTTTTTTTTCTCATTTTTTTGGGAGTTCAATCTAATATATTAGTTGAAGGTTATCGTTGTTATGCTATAGCACAAAATGTGGATCTCCAATATTTAAAAGATATTAAGTTATTGAAGATTTTACATGACATGTTTATAGTCATGTGCTTAGAGCCGAAGTGATTTGTTATCAATACAGATGATTTACCTTCCTCTAATGTGTTAGTTTATATAAATATTTTATTTTATAGATGTCGTATGACTATTTATAAATGAAATATTATTTATTCTTCCTAAAAAAAATAAGAGATATTTTACATAAATAAACATATAGAGATACAAATATGTCTTTTTACCAAAAAATCATTGGAAAATAAATAAAGACAATGGATAATTGGTGTAAATGCACACATAAGCATATATACTTACATTAAAATAACATGTTTCATATTTTCTTTCCATGAAGAAGCTAAAATTTTTATTAGGAATATTGGTAAAGGTGTGTTTTTTTTATTTAAATAGAATATTTATCAAAGTTAATGATTTGTTATAGTTTGATTATAATTAAATTCAATGAATTTTATCTTATTGAATAATAATGTATTAACATATCGATATTAATTTTTTAGGATTGTACTCTAAAAAAGTAAGATTATAAACTTTAATTTTAATCTATCAAATCTTTGAATTAGAATGTTCTTTTATAGTATTTAAATATTTTTTTAGGTGTTAATTAGTTTATATAGTAAAGACATGTTAATTTAGAATTATATACAGTTGATACATATCAAAAGGTATTTAAATTTTAAGGACCTGAAAAATCAAAAATAAAGATAAGAGACACTTCACACAAAATCATAAATGTGCAGAGGTACAAATATATATATATATTTTTACCAAAAATCATGAAAAATAAATAAAGACAATGATTGATTGGTACAAGTGCATGCACATACGCACATTAAAATAAGGGATAATACACTTATATATCTTTAATTTTTCATCAAATTTCATTTATATCCTAATCTTCAAATCGTTCCAGTCGAGTTCACTATGTTTGCAATTTGTTTTGAAAATATCTAATCGCGTACTTAATTTCTATATATGTCAAATCTATTAAACTATATATCTTTTTTACTGACATATCAATATTCAATGGTGCCACTGGACATATTAAACACGTGTGATACCATTGAAGGCATATAATGTCAGTTTATACAACCTATTGGATATATTTAAAATCATTTGTAAACATGATAGATCAAGTTCGAATAATTTAAATGTTATGATATAATTAAAATTTAATGAAAATGTGAGGATATATAAGATAATATTATTATGTCCTAAGATAGCATGTTTCATATTTTCATTTCATGACGAAGCTAGAATTTTTATTAGGAATAGTACAGTGTGTTTTTTATTCGAATTGAATATTTATCAAACTTATTTGATATATAGTTTGATTATAATTAAATTCAATGAATTTTATCTTATCCAATAATAATATACGTCCATATCAATATTACTTTTTTTTTTAGGATTACACTTTAAAGAAGCAAAATCAATTTTTTTGTTTGATTTTAAACCATTTTAAAATGTTCAATAACTAATTTTTTTTAGAATTCAAAGCTAATGGATAACCATCTTTCCAAGTTGTTACCGAAAAATGTTGGTACATATGATAAAATGCTTTCTGATCGAGGGGTTTTAAATTCGAGCCTTGCATTCGTTGGGAAATGGTAATTATGGGGCTATTAAGAGCCACAAAACTTGGATGTCAGCTCTCTCACAGTGAATTAATTTAGACTTAAAGAGTCAAAAATACCACTAAAGCAACTACCTATCAAAAAAAATATTTCCAAATTTTTTTATCTTTCACATTTTTAAAATGCATAACTGTGATCAAACAAATTATAGATATTACTACTAAATTAATATGCTAATTAAATAGTAAAATCATTGACAATCACGAACAAAAATCAACGGTATAAATAAAGAATTAGGCACAAAATGTATGGGATAATCAACAGTTCAACATCAAGTTCTAGAAATATAATAAATAAATAGACTAATATTGTATTTAATTTTTCAATATTTTTATAGGCCTATGAAAAAAAGATAATAAATAAAAAAATTAAAATTACAATCAAAATCTAGATATGATAACTTTTTACTTAAATGTCACATAAATGAAATATAGAGACACCGCAGAATCTCTATATATGAATATTTTATAATGAAATAAATTTTATATACGAATAATAAATTTTCGTCATGATTTACACTAATTAAATGTGAATAAAATTATATGAAGTTATGAACTCTTAATAGTAATAAAATCTATAGAATCTAACCATATGAATGTTTAGAAATTTTATTGTATACATAATTAATAAATTAACAAGTTTTGTTATTTTTTAAATAAATTATATATGTAGATAAATAGAGAATAGAAACTATGTTTGAAAGTTCATAGAAAAAAGGACAAATAATTCTAATTTTTTTAAATGTAGAAGTATTAAGTATAAGAAAAAAATTTATATTAAACTATTTTAAATATAATATGACTATGTTAAATAAAATAGATTACTTATTAATTTTAGTGTGAGCATCCACTATTTATGACATTTGAACTGATTACCTTTTTAATTTTGAAACCTCGGCTTGATAGGTTATGCAAGGGAAATATCAGTTGTCAAGTGTTGGGGTTGGAAAAATAACCAAATGACACCCATAGCCCCGCATGTTGACTTCACTTCCATTTTAAGCTCGAGAACCATGTGACCGTTTGCCTATATATCTCTTTTGATCTTTTGTCTTCGAGCTGCATACTCAGCCCATTTCCAATGGGCTCTTTAATAACATTCAATTATCTATAATAAAAAGTGAGATTAATAAAATCACACTCTAATCCATTCTTTATTTTTAAATTATAAAATACAGAGTAAATTTGACTAGCTACATATAGCAAGTGAAACTCCACTCTGTATAGTACAAATAAATTTTAAATTTCTAAATGATTACACTCTCTTTCCATATTTTTAAAATAAAAAGATGAGAGAGAAATTAAATTTTAAAAAAATGAAAGAAAAATATAAATCAAAATCATTTAATGTTAATCGAAAGAAACCAATAAAGAGTTATAAATAAAGAGTTTACTGAAGTGAAATTAAAATTTAAACTCTTTAAAATTAGATGCTCTCCATACTATAAAATATGCTCTTCATTTTTAACTATTACCATTAGAGATGCTCTTAATTAATGGTTTTCGTTATTTTTATATATACAAATACAATGCTGCCTACCCTTTTCTTTATTAGGTGCATCGTGTGCATCACGTAGAATGTGAATTTACAGTGATGACAAGTAGCACAATGCCTGCATTCATTGGATGTAAATTTCAATGCATTTATATTATGTTAGCACATGTTAGATATTTCACCCGATGAATGTTAACATTGTGTAACACGTCATTATATAAAATGCGAGCTCCCAATCCTGCGTGATGTAGCGTTTAATAATCTTTTTTTTCTATACTTTTATTTTATATTGATTTTGATTTGGTCTACCCTTTCCTTTCGCTATCACTTACACAGTAACACACATGTACATGGCATTTTCCAAATACACTCTCACACGCTTCAAATAAAAATCTATATATACCCTCCTTCCCTTCCATTTGTTTTTCCCCATCAAAACTAATTAAACCCTACCATCATTTCCTTCTCTTTTACGAAGAACATTTCAAAATTCTTTCCAGATCATTAATCAGCCATGTTCATATTTCTCATTATTTTAGTTTCTTTGGGGTTTTTTCTCTTTTCTTTCTTGTTTTCCCTTTTTCAGGAATTCTACAACCCTCATGACATGAAAATTCTTTCCTCTCATGGCCCTCCTTCATATCCGATCATTGGCTGCTTGTTATCCTTCTACAAGAACCGTTACCGTCTTTTAGATTGGTACACCGATCTTTTATCTGTCTCACCGACTCAAACCATTGAAGTGCAACGGCTCGGTGGCCACCGCACCATTGTCACTGCTAATCCTGCCAACGTTGAGCATATGCTGAAGAACAATTTCACTAACTTTCCTAAAGGAAAACCCTTCACTGAAATTCTCGGTGACCTTCTTGGGTGTGGCATTTTCAATGTTGACGGTGAATTATGGTCCACACAGCGAAAACTCGCTAGCCATGAGTTCAGCACCAAGTCTTTAAGAGAATTTGTAGTGAAAACTTTGCAAGAAGAAGTTGAGAATCGCTTGATACCGTTATTGGAAGACGCTGCTGATAAGGAAAATGTTATAGATTTGCAAGATGTGTTGAGAAGATTTGCTTTTGATATTGTTTGTCGGGTTTCTTTGGGCACCGATCCTTTTTGCTTGGACTTTTCACGCCCCATTCCACCTCTCGTCAAGGCATTTGACACTGCGTCTGAAATCAGCGCCATGCGTGGAACGGCACCTGTTTATGCTGTGTGGAAGACAAAGCGGATGTTCAATTTGGGAACCGAAAAGAAGCTTAAAGAAGCAGTCAAAATGGTTCATAATTCGGTTCTAGAAATTGTCAAGAACAAGAAGGTTCTTGAAAATGACAAAGAAACTGATCTTTTGTCAAGATTATTATCAGCTGGTCACGATGAGGAAGTCATAAGAGATATGGTGATTAGTTTCATAATGGCAGGAAGAGATACAACATCATCAGCAATGACTTGGCTCTTTTGGCTCCTCTCAAAGAACCAAAAAGCAGAGGAGATGATAGTTGACGAAGTAACAACATTGCTCAACAATGGCGAGAAGGCCATTGATTTTGAAGTACTCAAAGAGATGAACTTCATGAAAGCAAGTTTATGCGAGTCAATGAGATTATATCCACCTGTAGCTTGGGACTCCAAGCATGCCGTCTCCGATGATGTTTTGCCGGACGGAACTTTTGTAGGCAAAGGAGATAGAGTGACCTATTTTCCTTATGGAATGGGCAGAATGGAGAAGCTATGGGGTAAAGACCAGTTCGAGTTTAAACCTGACCGGTGGTTTAATGAACCGGTTGGGTTTGGGTTCAAGACAACAGGTGGTGAGTCGACAATATTGAAAATGATGAGTCCTTACAAGTTTCCAGTGTTCCAAGCCGGTCCAAGGGTGTGCCTTGGAAAGGAAATGGCATTTATACAGATGAAGTATGTGGTGGCTTCAGTATTGAGGCGGTTCGAGATGATTCCGGTTCGCAATGACCAGCCGGCTTTTGTTCCTCTATTGACGGCTCATATGGCTGGTGGGTTGAAGGTTATGGTCAAGAGAAGGAATGTGATTTAATAATTTAGTGAAAAATTAGAATTGTTCAATGGACTTGTATATATATATATATTGTGGCAAAACGCGGTATAAAGAATTAGCACTTTTGCCACGAAGTTGATCGATTTGCATTTCGAGAAGAAAAGGTCTAGATTGTGGGAATTTCAATTAATCTTGTCTCATGCTATTCTACTTCAAACAAAAAATAAGAAAGTAAAAATTAGTTGCCCCTAGTTGTTTCATGCAATTATATGATATAAATATGGTGTTTTTTTTTTCTTTCTTTATTTATTTTAGTTGGGGAAGGGAATTCAAATTAATATGTGACTCTGATTAATTACAATTTTTTTACTGCTGGATTATATCTTAGAAAATGATTTTTTTTTTATCAGTGAAGATTAATACAGATGATAAAATCCTTTTAAGTTTAAGGATAGGTCTTGAGTTCGAGTCTCACCTTCGCTGGAAAATGATAAGAGACTCAAATGAGTCATAACTAGATGTAAACTCCCTTACAGTAGATTAATTTAGGTCCAAATGATCTTAAATATCACTGGGTCAATAACTACCTGAAGAAAGGAGATGATTATTTTATTTTTATATCATATTTTTTATTTGAATTTTAAAAATTATAAGAGCATAGTTTTATCTGAATATATTCTTACCATTGGGTGTAATTTAGTTAGGAGCATAGTTTTTTATTGTTGTGCTGTAACACATAATATTGATCTTAACTATTGAGAAAAATAATATAGCTAGAGACAAAAAAATTAACGTAAATTAAAGTCATATTATTAGATTCAAATCAATGTATTATTAATAGTATAAATTATGGATGTTTTAAATTATAATTAACTACAGTAAATGAAACTTAATATCCTTTAGTATATATTTGTTCTCTCTTTATAAGAGATTTATTCGTCTCCTTTTATGTGGGAGTTTTCTTCCTTTTTTTTATGGGAGTTCGATCTAATCTATTATGGATCAAGGGTTGCATAGACTGTAGGGGATCAATATGGATTGTCTTAACGTGGTGAAGGCAATCAGAGGTTAAGAGGAAGATAGATTAAAATTTGATTTATTAATTTCTATTTGTAGAATGATTTTTTAAAAAATAGAGGGCTGTACTAGTTCTTTTATTCGTCGATCTGCGAATATACTTGCTCATAGACTAGTCAAGGCATCGTTTTCTATATCAGATCCTCAGAAATATTTGATGTTTTTTTATTTATTGCAATCACCTTGAAATACTTTTCTTAATTTGCTTAAAAAACATTCATGATTTGCTTAAAATACTTTTCTTAATTTGCTTAAAAAACATTCATGATTCGTTTTTCAACTTGAGAAGCTTTCAATTAATTTGTAGCTATAGTTAAAAAGCTTTTAAATTAGAAGAGATAAAATAGTAATCTCAAATTTTTAAAATGTTTTGAAAATTGTGAATGTTAAATATTTTCCTCTTAAAAAGTCATACTTTGAAGTGATTTTTAATTATAGTACAATTTGATTTAAATCATTAATCACTTTTCATAATAAAATATGACAGTCTATATGTAAATTCCAATCAGCAAATAGGATTGCATTGAAAATTTGATTGTGATCATATACAGAATCATTGTAGCAATTAACTGGAATACCTGCACATGCATTAATTGATCTGAATTATTAAATTGCGATCAATTTGTCTTGCTTAGAGATTATTCAAAGTTAATTTTTTCTTGGTAAAATTATGAGGCTCATTTTTTTAGTTAATTAAATTAAATTAACAACCAAACTTTTCTTTTCGATCTACTTTTTTTTCCTAGCCAAAACCATATATGTACTTTGCTTGTTCGACGAAATATATTTCATTGTGATTTCACACAAAATACATATAAAGCGAATAATTTATTATAATAAAATTAAACTTATGTGGCACTAGAAAATACCTGGTGTCTTTCTTTTTAGCACAAAGTTCACATGGTCTCTCTCCATATATATAAAAGATGAGTACATATATTGAATCAAATGATCGAAAATGGTACGAAGCTTAATTAATTTCTGCTTTTAAGAAGTTTCTATAGATTTTTCTTTACGGTTATTGTGAAATTGGTGTTTTATAAAATTTGACAAATGAACCATTAACTTAACATCCAAGATTCAAAAGGAAGAATAATTCCATTTCATAGCCAAAAAAAACAAAAAGGAGAAATGCATTGACCCAGAAATTAAGTTACAATCTTTTACCGTAATATGGTAAGGTGAGGACCACTTTATATTGTGGTAAGATTCTAAAACTGAGCAAGTAGGTGAGGCGTGGATTTAGATTGGCCCACCTGTTATTTATCTTGTTATGTATTCTTAACCAGTCGTATACCCATGTAATGTGTCAATTTCTATTAAACTTTGTATATAAATTATTTTTTAAAAAATTAATATTAATAATATTTTGTATATAAAACGATTTTTTTAATAATAATATTTTTTTATAATTGAGGGGATTCGAACCTGAGTCTTCAAGATCGATTATAATGTCTCTACCAGTAAGTTACGCCTAGGAAAAATATTTCATTTTTATGAATAAAAATTTTTAGAACTATTGTTTATATAAAATATCCATGCTAAATTATATATAATATTTTAAATGTCAATATTGAATCATGATAAGGTTTAATAAAAAAAAAAAGGTGTAATCATCAATCAAATGTAATAAAAACGTACTAGAAAGATAAAAATGAAGGACAAATAAAAATGTATAAAATCCACCAAAGTTAACCCCTAATAGAACTGATGAAATTGATATCTGGTTATGAAAATGGTAGTATGTTTAACAACCAATTACATCATTATATAAGTTTAATTAATACCCCATGCATGTACGTTAAAATAAAGGCTAGAAGCTAATTCCATCGACAACAACACAAGCATTTTTTTTTTTTTTGACTGAGACAACAGCACAAGCATATTCAAAAGACATTGCACTAAATTTGACAAAAAAAAAAAAGTAGATAAAAAAAGCTTCCAAAAATAGTAAAATTTAAACAAAATAATGAAAACCCGTTAAACCCTAAACATATTATAAACTCTTTCAGAGGATTTCAAAATCCCATCAGATGGATAGAAGAACTTTCGAAAGAGAGCAATTGCAAAAGAGATGTAAAAAGAAATAACAAAAAAGGAAAAATCACCTAAAATTTAGCGATTAAAGATTGCAGTCCAGAAAAAATAAGCTAGAATAGAGAAATTGCAGTCCAGAAAATTAAATAAGCTAGAACATAGAAATATTATTTCGTGGGGATTCAATTTGGATTTTACTCTAGCTCAATGTTCATTGTGTTGGGAAAAATTCCCCTATTACCCCACGAACTATCTTTAATAAAATAATAAAAATAGTCAAACAACCACAAAGAAATTAACAAGACAAAGATTAACGTGGAAAACTCCAAATCCAAAGAAAAACCACGGCCGTTTGTCAAAAGATAACCAAGAAAAATATTCACCATATGAAAAATTATTACAACCATACAATATAAAATACAATATTTTTCTCACACCTAAAACCCAAGAAAATACCCAGAGGGTACCACTACTAAAAAAATGTGAATTAGCGATGGATTTTAGAGACGGAAATTTTTCGTCGCTAAAAGCGACGGATTGGAGACAGATTACCAATGGAATAAAAAAATTAGCGACGGAAAATTTTTCCGTCACTAATTTTGGAGGGAATTTCCGGCCAAAAAAATAGCGACGGAATTTTTCAACGAAAATCAAAATCCGTCAGTATTTTGGCGGGAATTTCCCGCCAAAATATTTACCGATGAATTTTTAGACGGATGTAATTTTCATCGGTAAAATGAAATTGGCGACGGAATAGAGACGAAAAAGTCCGTCGCTAAATTAATTTCATATATATTTGACATTTGCACTTTTTTAAATAAATAATTTTAATAAAATATAAAATAATATTTTTAAAAATTATGATTAATTAATAAAATATTTAAATAATTATAATTATAAAATAAATAATTAATCTATTTATAATAATTTTAATATATATTATATAAGTTTCTTATGCATATATTAAAAAAAACACTTATATATTTAGATATATAAATTATATATTTATAATTTATATATAGCTAAAATTTTTATACTAATAACATAATTGAGTTTATAATATATTTATAATTTACGTATAGCTAAAATTTTTAATTATACATAATTCTTAATTAAAAAAATATATAACCATTAAATATACCTATGTAAGTAAATATACTTTTTACATTTTCTAAATCATTTATATATAATTAATAATTATAAAAATAAGTATAAAATTTATAATTAATAGGTATACAATAACATAATTATTAATTATATATTAGTAATTAAGAAATATAAATACTATTTATAATTAGATATAATTCATAATAATTATATCCTTACTAATTTTTTCTAAATATTAATTACATTATATTTTTTATAAATAATAATTATATAATTTATAATTATATGTATATAATTATAAAATATATATAATTAGTAATAAAAAA
>CANYLF012003883.1:0-13706 GCA_948193215.1 Bocquillonia castaneifolia
TCAATCTCCAATGCAAGCCTGGAATTCATTTCAGCTAGCTCATTACCAAAACGACGCAATTGATCATTTTCACTTTTAGCTTCTTTAATCTTCAAGGCAAAATCACTACAAATTGACTGAGCAGCTCTCACTCTTGCATCAATGTGGTTAACATTCTCATGCATTAGGGCTTCAATTTCATTTTTCCTAACTAATTGCTCTTCTAATGACTCATTTTTCTTAATGAACTTACTCAATATTGCTTTCAGACGAGCTGGAACCTTTGGATTGAGCCACTCAAAGTACTTACAGTCATCATACTGCAAATTAGAAAATGTAACTTCAATATTAGCAAAATCAATTTTGAATCCCAGTTATTTTTGTCCAAATACCCAATTTTATTTTCTCTTACTTGGAACCTTAACATGAACCCTAATGTTGGAGAATAAAATAATTCAATATAAAACTTTACCTCTCTAATTGCACAATGATAAAATCTTCGGCCTGGTTTTCACAAGTCCACGACGTGTGCACTTTAGCCTCTATATCATGGTCGTATCTTTTAGCCACAATCGAGGTTGAAGATGAAGTAGTCAAGTAAACCTTCATCGAGCTGCTTGAATCGTATGACTTCTATTTACATTTATTAAGAACATGTTTTCCTTTCATGGGAGTTCCCATTGTCAATTCAAAGCTTAGAGAAAACTATCTTTCTTCGTTCTGTTTTTGTCGAAGGTGAGAGGTTGAGAGTTGAGAGCTTAGGGGTTTTCAGCTTAGAGAGCCAAAATGAAGTCATTTTGGGGGGGAGGCAAAATGAATGGGGTAATTTTTTTTATTCCTTTTGATAGAAAACTAGCTGCTGATGTGTCGTTTGAGCTGGCAACACGTGGTTGGAGATTTTAGTCCTGATGGGCCATGTCAGCATGTTTTGGCCTGAGATCCTAGCCGTGCATTGATTTGCTAAACTTAACAAAGGTCATGCATGAATTTGCCAAACTTAAAAGGTCAGGATTTAAACACTAAAAATGTGAAAGTTCGTGCATTTTTTTTTTTGCAATTAGGCCTTTTTTTTGACAAAAAAAAATAGTGTTTTGGTCAATACAAAAGAACTCTCAGATTGATTATAAGGGTACTCCCTACCACTAGGTCAAGTCTGGGGATGAAATAAAATAGAATAAAAATACCAAAGTGGGATGGTTCAAGTGGTAAACACTTGAGCTTGCAGGTGCCAAGCTTAGTGAGGTCGCAAGATCGATCTGTAGGCTCACTTTAGGAGAGGGTTGTTCCAAATGGGGCTTCTCTCAGCAGGAGATTAGTCTGGACAACCATAAAACAGGGCCTAAAATACTCCGATGACATCTCCACCTATCAAAAAAGTAGAATAAAATAAAGCAATAGTAGAATCTTTCACAAATAAATACTTATCTTTGATAATAATATGGTTGTCCATGTGTCGAAGTGTACAACATATATACAAATTTTTTTTGTTAGATGTTAATCTATTAGTTATTAGAGCGAAGAGAGAATTTTCAAGAACTAAATGGGTCTTAATAGGCTTCACACTAAAAGGAAGGACCCACACCTACCACTACACAATATTTGAATGGGTAGGAATTTAAGGAGGGTGGGGATCCAACACTATATTTGTAATAACCATGATTTTTTGAATTTAAATATGAAAATTACTAACTAAACCAATTTCTTTTTAAAACCTAAAAATGTTTAGTTTTCTTCCAAATTAAAATTTAACACAGGAAAAACTAATAGAAGTGGAGCCATGTAAATTAATTTAAGACTATAATTAAGAAGTATTTTAGTTTAAAGTAGTGTTTAAGTTTTTGGTTAATTAGAATAATGAGAGAATGGTGAGTTATAATTATTTATATGTTTTATACACTAAAGCAGCTGCCAGGGGGGTAAATGTCACAAAAATTCAGCAAACAAATATCCAAATAGCACCAATACTCTCTCATTTAAGTACTGTAGCACCCAGTCGATTTTGCGACCATTACCGCCGACCTCGGCCACCTCAAGACGTGAGTATATAGTCAAATCGAAGCTTATAACTCTCTCTATCTTCTCATATAATTAATTTCAAGTTTGGTGCACTGTGGGTGGTGAACGGAGTTGACGAAGAGTGGTAGAGAACTGTCACCATGGAATTAGTGGTTCTTACCACTGTCGACAGTGATTGAAGCTGGGAGTAGACTCATTGTCACCTAGAGGAGCTGAAACAACTAGTTTGCGATGGTGAAGACAACCGTTAGGCATTAAACGAAGTGGTAAGGGTAGCCTGCTATTTCTATTCGATTCATAGCAATGGTGGAGCTTTACAGCGCATGAATGGTGGCAGAAGGCTTGGGTGAAGGTTGCGACGCCACCTAGTGAGTTAGGAGCCTTTCAGGATGGCGGTGGTTGAGTCCTACGGGCCGCCATGGGCGATGGCTGTGGGGCCCGACCCGAAAATTGATGTGTATATTTTTAAAAATTAGAGAAAATTATTTTGGACAACTTTTGTGAAGGATCAATAGGCATATAGTGCTTAGTTTTTAAATTAAAAATCCCGAAAGTCAATTATCGGTTTGTGGAAGTTATCGATTTATGTGTTACGAATCTAATTTAATTGTTTAGATGTTATATATGTTATAAGCATGTTATATATGTTATAATTAACTCGAATTGGATTTGATTTGGATGATTTTAATGATAGGAATAATTAATTGAATATTAGGACTGTTTAGACCTTATAATGAGATACTGTAATTATGGACTGTTGAGGACTGTTTGGACTTTAAATAAGTATAAATTGATAGATATTAAATGGTGTAATAAGTTCTATAATATATGAATATAGATGATGTTGGTTAGTGCTATAACTATTGTGTTTGGTAAAGTCTAGGTAATTTAGTAGGCCCGGCAATTGGTTGTGATTATAGAAGTGTTTTTTTTATGTAGGATGGCTCCACTTCAGTGGAGAGATGTCCATCTTACAGGGGAGCTTCTGCCTAATTTTTGATAGAATTTTCTCATAAAACGTGACATCGAGTTAAACGGATTAAATTATATAATATGTTTATAGTTATAGGTTGATGGTGTAAGTTACGATCTTGATATAGAAATCTAGAGTCCAATAGGAATTAGGTTATATCTTTAATCTAAATTATATTTTGATATTTTGTAGAGAGTAGCCGAGCCAAAGAAAAGGGCAGTAGCTCCGGAGCGCAGGGAGGCACTCGTTCTTACTGTGAGTTAATTTCACATTTATGATTTGTTCTTAGAACGCATGCTAGGAATATATACTATTGTTATTACTAGTATTAATTTTATATTATTGTTGTGACTAGTATTATTATTATTAATGATAGAGTAGGCCCAAGAGCCTAACAAAAGCCCAAAAGCAAGCCATACTAAACACTCTTACAGCTTTGCTATGACACCTGGTAAGTCCCTAAGGTGACACATCACATACAAGAACCCTATAAAATACCCAAAGATTCTACAGGTAAAGGATTTCAACTTTCAGCTCATTAATTACTACATTAAATACCCTTAGCTAACTTGAGTGTCGAAGTTAGACCCGGGACATTTGTCCCGTCCGACCATTTTCTACCTGTGCAAGATTAACCCAGGAAAGCTGACACAACCCAAGGCCCTCAAGCCGACACAAGTAGTTATCACGACAGCCACACACCTACTGGACTAGACCACAGCCCACATCAAGCCCAACATCGTCCTGTCAGCTCCATCATTTGGTTCTATTACAGGGAAAAATTAATAGTACTATCGATGGAACACAGAGACGGTGCCTCAACCTCAATCGAAGAAGACCCACCAGCTAGGAACCCCTAACCAAAATGATTAACAAAGAAATGTTGTACAACACCCAGAAACCACGCCACCACCACCAATATGGCAATAACTCGCCAAAGTAATGGGGAATCTGCAAGCACAAATGTAAGAGGCAATGGCACAATTACAAACTCCTGCCACACCAACCAATCAGGATGTTGACGAAAGAGGAACACCTAGGGTGATTACTCCAGAGGTCTACAAAGAAGGAGAGAATGTTAGCAAACAGAAGAAAAGAACGAGATGAAGTCTTAGCAAGGACTTCGAAGAAGAGGCGGAGTCATCAAAGGCTCCTCACCAAAGTGTACCACAAGGAAATCTTGGAAATGGCAGGACAAAAAGAAGATAAAGGAACGTTGCCTCAGAGGAGGACAAGCTCCAACTCATTATGACCGAGATGATCAAGAATCTAAATATGGAGGCCACCCAGGCACCTTAGCCTTTTGAGGCTAAGAATTCACAGTTAGCCCCAGAAATACTAGCCACACCTTTACTAAGAAACTTCAAAGTGCCTACTTTCGACTCCTTCTCCGACACAGGATTCCCGGAAACACACACTACAAAGTTTGTGAACTCTACAATGCTTCTGGTGAACTCTTTTGCAAGGTTTTCCCGACCACCTTAGTTGGAATAGCTCAGAAATGGTACAGTAAACTACCGCCAGGATCAATCACCACCTGGAAAGATTTGTCAACAAAATTCACCCTTAATTCTTCCCAAACATACCACCAAAAAGAAGTTCTGAGCAACTCTACCGATGCAAGTAGAAAGATAATAAGTCATTAAGAGACGGCCTGGAGAGATTCAACAATGAAGTCACCAAGATAGATGACCTGAACATTGACACAGCGGTCCAGGCCCTGAGACAAGGCACAACCATGGGATGACTGACAGATAAAATCTACTCAAAGCCACTAAAGACGTATCAAGACCCGATGCTAATGGCCCAAAAGTGTGTCAATGTTGATGATGGAAGACATTATAGGAGGTTAGAAAGGGAAGAAACGAATGTAAAGAAAAAGGAAAGGAAAGAAGATAAGCCACTAAAGACACAAGTCCAACAAGCCCATACCACTAGATAAAGCTACCGTCCTTACAACACCTTTAATAGACCCTACCGATATAACCAGTAGAGATGAGAGAGTTTGACCCCTCTAAACCAGTTTAAAATAAATGTCCTAATGTGGATAAGAGATAGCCAAAACCCATACACATCCCAAACCGATGATCTAGCGGTCAAGGAACACGAATCGCTTTTGCAAGTTCCATGAAGATTATGGGCACAATATAGAGGATTGCTTTGAGTTAAAAGGGAGATCGAGAGATTAATAGAAATAGGAGCCCTGAGGAAGTTCACTAATCAAGCTATAGAAGCACCACCATCAAACCCACCAAAGGAGTCTTAGGCGACGGCTGAACCCAAAGAAAGGCTGTATTAGGGAAGGTACATGTCATCATAGGTGGAGAATCATGTTCAGTAACTACAAAGAAAAGGTCAGGAGCAGAGGTCATGAGTATAAATACCACCAAGTAGGCTAGAAAAGACATCGGACCACCCTGTCCCGATTATCACGTTTAGTTCTAAGGATGGAGCACATGTCCAGGCACCTCATACTGATGCTTTGGTAATGGAAGCTATCATAGATAATTATGCCATCAGACATATACTAATAGATGAAGGAAGCTCCATCAACTTGATCACATGGACGGCTTATAAGTAGATGGGAAGATCTCAGTTAAGAATGAAACATTGCCCTACACCGGTCTCAAGACTGAGTGGCTCCCCCATCCATCCCATGGGACTAGTCAAACTTACGGTGTAATTTGGAAGAGACCAGCAACATAGCAAGGAGATTAAACTCTCTTCAATGTCATGGATATGCCTCTGGCTTATAACGTGATTCTTGGACGACCATATCTCTATGACTCAAGGGTGGTAACATCAATCCGATACTTATCAATAAAAATCCCAACAAATGCAGGGGTGGTGGTGGTGAAAGGTGATCAAGAAGCAGCTAAGGCATGCTATTTAACGGCCAAAATAGAGGCATTCCCCATTGAAGAAATACTGGAGATTCAGTCAGAAGAATAGATTGAACCGGTAGGAGAAATGAAAACAGAAAAGCTAGTAGAAGGGAAGGAAGTCAAAGTTTTAGTAAAGCTAGACGATTTGGAAGCACTTATCATCCACAAACTAAGACAGTACACATAACTCTTTGCAAGTAAAGCTTTAAAAATTATAGGAGTTGACCCAGCAATAGCATCTCATGCTTTGAAGGTAGATCCTAATGTCGAGGTACATAATTCTTTTCAAAATTATGTTTTTTGCCTTTGTCATCATTTTCCATATTATTGGATAATACTACAAACCTCTTATAAAGCGGGGGCAAACTTTTAACACCTAATTTTTTATGTAGGAATACGGAAGTGGCTCGGAGGCCCAGTGATAATCATTCATGTTCTAAATAGCATGAATTAAGTTGAAATTTGCTTTTAGAGATTACATAACTTCACTTTGAGTGTTTTCTAAGCTTGCATAACATGTTTTTCTCCAAAATCCGGTTTTGAGCATAAATAGTACATTTTACAAACGGTTTTCATTATAACTTTTTCTACGAATGTTTGAATGACTTGAAATTTTATTGATTGATAGTTGAGGCCATTCTACACATTTTCTCAGTTTTAAGTTTTTACAAAATAGAATGTTTAGAGGCCCAAAAGGGACCAATTCCACTCTTCACTCTTCCAAGTGGAATTGGGCCCAACACGACTCATGTAACTGACGTTGGGCTCAACACCACAAGGAAGACTGACATTGGGCCCCCAACGCTAGTAACTCAGTTTTAGTTGCAGAAAGCCCATTTTCGGGCTGTTTTGGCCAGGAATGGCCCGTACGAGTCATACACATGTCCCAAAGCTATGGAGGGTTATTTTTATCCAAATTATCCTTTATTTTAGGCTCAAGTCATTGTTTTTCACTACGAAACTGATTATGCTAACCCTAGCTTAAGTTTTAAGCTAAAATGGGTATAAATAGGCTCTTAAAAGTAGGTTTTAGGGAGAGGCAGACATTGCATATGAATTTTAGGGTTTAGTTTGTTTTGTTAACACTCTAAAACTCATTCATAGCTAAAAAACTTTACCTTACATTGGTTTTTCACATTACAAGCATAAAAACTCTTAAAGTTAGCATCTTTTGCATTCAAGAGGTGGTTTTGAAGTTTCTAATCCATTGAAGCAACGTTCCAGCAATTTCTAATCATTAAAGAGCAATCAAAAAGTCACTCAAACCAGATCTGAGGGTTATCAAACACTTCTAGGCGGTTACTTGAAAGGTAAGTCACCTTATTTCTCTATTTTTCTTTGTATTTTCATTGTTTTCATTGTTTGCATGTCATGAATGCACTGTTTTGCTTGTTTTATTATTGTTGTCTTTTATTTCACATGATTAAATGATGTTTTTGCATGTTTCTTTCAATTAAATGCTATTAAATGCCATGTTCGTGCCTTATAAAGGTTAAAAATTGTTTCTTTTGCATGTTTATATGTTTATAGGTTCAGATCTGAAGTATTTAATGTTATATAAATGTTTTTCATGCATAAAAATCTTGTCTTTTTATGCTCTATTGTGCAAAAATTGTTTCTTTTGCATAAAAATCATGTTTTTTTATGTTTTAATGTATAAAGGTCACATCTTTTTGTGTAAAGTTGTTTTCTTTGCATCTTTATGAATAAAGTTTGTTTCTTTGTATATTAACATGTGAAATCATATTGTTTTATTGTTTTTTTTGAATAAAGTTTGCATTTTTTCATATGTTTTATGTTTAAAGATTGAGTCTTTTGATGTTTTGCATGTAAAGTTTACATCTTTTTGTATTTTAATGCATGACATGATTAGATCTAGGTTATTTTGCCATGTTTCATGCATATTGACATGTTTTGGTGATTGTTTATGCATTTTTATGTTTGTATGCATGTATTTTCAGGCTTGGTAAACCCGAAAACCTTGTTTTTTGTCAAATCGCATTCTTTGTTTTTTGTCTGGTCACCAACGCCATAAGCAGTAGTGGCGTTGGGCCCAAACGCCTGTGGTTAAGTGGCGTTGGCCCCAAATGCACTCTCCTAAGTGGCGTTGGTTTTTATTGTTGTTCCTTCTGTGTTGTTTTGCTGGGATTGCTTGAGTTGAGTAGTTTTCACGTGGAATGCAGCGATGAGGTAGGCTTTTGAAGCTTCTTTGGCAATTATTTAGATTTGTTATTGTATGTAATTGGATATTAATGCTAATTTGGTAATGCTTTTAGGTCTAAAACGGTAGAAACCCTGGGTTGTGTTGCTGTGTTATTTGTTATGTGTTTATTATCACTTTTGCATGTAAATTAACCCTAATAATGGTTGGTAATCATTAAAATTAACTCTTGTTTGCTACTAGAAACTCACTCTTGCATGTTTGTATGTAAAAGGTAGGTTATAATTGTTGTATGTTTTATTGATTTGTTAGAAGGAATGAAGGTTGGTATAATACTAAGAGTATTAGGTAAAAAATCACATGCTCGGAATTGATTAGTCGGATCCATGAATCTCTGGGGTCAATGCACCATTCATATTCTTAAGAGGAATCGGGGTGTATACCTTGTAAGACATTCCCGATGCCGGTTTAGGTAGCGACTACCACTTCAGCCCCGCAGCTGAACACACAGTGTCGTAGTTACTAGTCATGGCTCAGACTCTGAGGCAAAACCTCCTTGTCTGCAATTTGGCGACTCCACTGGGACCTTTGACAGACAGACTTATGATTCCAGTGATTACCAATACTCTTTTTATTATGCTAAACTCTAATTTCTTTGCATTCATTCTTGCCTTATAACACCCTACCTCGCGGGTACCATTGGTCAAGCTGCCTATGATTTACAAGAGTTCTTAATAGGAGGCAAAATTAATGTCTACCACTCATAGATGGAATTGTACTACTATCGCTTACCATCTTTGTTATGGTTAATGAGTGATAATTAATGGGAAATTCTGAGCAAAATGTCCTACCATCACTAGAACCTTTTTTGAAAGAGGGAAATGGTTAATGGGAGTTCGCCTTCTATGGGAACCTTCTTTTTGTCGAACCTGACCGAAGCCATGTAATGACCTTAGTAACTTCCTCTAGGACTTACTAAATGATTGCTTTGTTATATGATTCCATGAAGCCGTTATAATGCCAGAGTCTAGTGTAGATGTTTTAATTCAATGCCTAATTGTCGCCTATGGAGGAAGCACCAGTCTAATTGTACCAGACTAATGCCACCTTACAGCATAGGGTCATTTAGAATTGAGAAGAATGACTTTGACTACTACCTTTGAGAAAGGGACGTTGGTGTGTCAGTCTAATTGTACTTGACTGACGCTAAAATGGCCTTAGAACAAGGGAAACATTAAGGGAGTTCATTAAGAGAAAGACATAGGACAAGGTCGTAATAATGATTTATTTTTTGGTTTATATGTTGAGAGCTTCTTTTGTGTGCAAACGTGCAAGCTATGTCGGCAATAGCATCCCCTATTGAGGTGACAGCCTAAACCAGTTCCTAGGAATGTTGACTTACCAAATGAATACATGTGTGGGAGTAATAAGGTTGGAAGGTCTACCATTTGGTAGTATATGTGTTTGACTAACATTTGCTACTTGTGTCCCTATGTGTTGCTTGCATTCATTCATACACGCATACATGCATCCTTGCATACACATGTCATAGCATGCTAACGCTCTGTTTTGTAGTAATATAGATCCTCCTAGAACTCCTTGGACAAGACAAGTAAAACGCCTTGTTTGCAACATACCATGACACACTCCAAAGACTCCAACTTCCTCAAGCATTATGGCTGGACTGAGTGAAGATGCTTTGAAAACCTTGCAAGACATTATGGACAATGCCATCAAGAAGGCCTTGAAAAAAAGGGATGAAGAACTGGAAACTAGTAGCGATGATGGGAGTGAGAAAAATTCTGATAATGAAGCCCTTGAAACTCTTACTAAGAAGATGGAGAAGCTCCAGGAGATGGAAAGGGGAAAGGACCAGGACTTTGACTTTGATAACTTCGGTCTTTATGGAATAACTGGACTCCCTCCTAAGTTCAGAATGCCTGATGTGACTAAGTTCAATGGGTCGGGTGACCCTAAGCTGCATTTAAAGTAATACATCACAATCATGTCAGCCACCACTCTCAATACCGATCAGAAATTGGGTTTGTTCCTTTTGACTTTGGAAGGTGTAGCTTCTGACTAGTATCATGCTTTGCCAACTAGCACTAAATCCAGCTGGAAGACTCTGAATGAAGCTTTTAAGGGTCAGTTCTTCTACAATACTGCCCTAAAAGTTTCCTTGAGGGACTTAGAGATGACTATGTAGAAAGATGGTGAGATGTTTTCTGAATTCTTGATCAAGTGGAGAAACAAGGCCGCTTTGATGCCCAACAAGCCTTCAGAGAGGGATCATGTCAGAATTATTGCTAGGAATGTGCATTCTACATGGGTTAAGAAGCTTCAGTTGATGAATCCAAGGAATTTTGTAGAGCTCTATGATGATGGGCTCTAGGTTGAAGAGATTGAGTCTGAGAAGAAGAAGACTATTAAGGTTAGCTCAAGCCGCCCCCATACACAATCTACCAAGGTTGTGGAAGTCAATGCAATCAAAACCAACTGCAAATTTTCCAATTTCAACAAACCCTTGTCTAAAGTCTTCGAATGACTCGAAAGAGAAGGCTTGTTAAAACCTGAACCAGCTAGAAACCCGCCAAACACTTGCTCACCATTATACAACCCAAACGCCTTTTGTCGTTTCCACCAAGTGCAGGGCCACTCAATCGACAACTGCATTAAGCTTAAACACTCCATTCAAGACCTCATAGATGAAGGGAAAGTCATGGACCCCGATTCTAAGAAACCAAGCACTAAAAATAACCCATTGCCTACCTACAACAATGTTCCTCCACCAAATAGAATTGGCTGTATTGACTCAGGTGTGACTGAAGATGAGGTATGGCCCTCTTTCACTAATGAAGACTTGGATGAGGTATGGGGTTCTTTTGATTATGATTCAACTGTAGAAGAGGAAGCTCTCAAGAAGGCATGGGATTCCTTTCAAAATATGCATAATGAGACTGAATTAAAGCAGGAATATATAGAGGATCTCTTGGGCCAACCGTCGGGCAAATTTGACTTCAAGGCTTTATATCCTAAGCATCCACCGTCTGTTGTCCCTCTTAGTGAGATTAAGCCTACCTGGGGTCTAGAATTTGACATCTATGACAAAGACATGCCGTGGCCTAAGAATTAGGGTGAGCATATGAAGGATTATGACAGAGCTAATGCTTGGCAAAAGTTCCTAGACAAGGAAGATGTGCCAACTGGTATTAAGTAGGATATTCGTGCTTTATGTGATGAGATTGACAAGAAAATCCCATTCCCAATGGATGAGGTTGATTCCTATGTGATCTAGGCTAGGAAAGATGGGAAGATAAAAGATTGCTTTAAGTTTAATGCTTGGTACAGTTCAGATGAAGACGAACTTGAAATCGATAATGTGATGCAAATTGTCGATTCTCAACCTGCTTTAGTTACTAAAAGTGGGAGAGACTTTTAAAGGAAGGATTTGGGTAAGCAAAAGGAGGTTGATAAGGATCCTGAGAAAGGGGTGATAGAGGAACCTGGCTCGACTAATATTGTAACTGAGTAGCTCAAGAAAACTAAGACTAATGCAAGCATATGGGACTGGCTTGTTTCCTCTGAGTCTCGGCATTAGTTAAGGCCTTAACTTAGATACCAGTTCCTAAGACCACTACTACAGATGAAGTGATAAGACTCATGGCTGAGAGGAAAAAAGGAGAGATAACTTTCTCTGATGAAGACTTACCTTTAGAAGGAAGGGATCATAATAAAGCCTTGTTCATTGCAGTTGAAGTGAATGGGAAAAGAACTTCTTATGTCATGGTTGATGACGATTCATCCATTAATGTCTGCTCATCTAAGCTTCTTTCCAAGATGGGGATAGCTAGAGAAGATTTAAAGCCATCCGACTTAGTTATTCAGGCTTATGATGACTCCAAAAGGGCGATTGAAGGCACGTTTACTGCAAAGGTTGAAACTGGTCCAATTGTTTTTGAAGTTGAGTTCACTGTGATAGACATTCCTATGATCTTTGTTTTCCTTCTTGGTCGACCATGGTTTCATGCTTTAGAAGGGGGTACCGTCCACGGTTCATCAAAAGATAAAGTTTCCTTACCAGGATGAAGTCTTGACTATTTCGACTGAACCTGCCACCTCAGTCGCGGTGCTGAAAGCTACTCCCCAAATGATCATTACGCCTATGGGCTTCCAGATTATGGGTTTTTTTTATGAACCAAGTAACCCTACGGTTAATCAGATGATGAAGAAGGTGGATTACTTGCCTGCATTGGGGTTGGGGAAGAACCAACATGGTATCACACAGCTGCCTGACTTCAAGATGCAAACAACTAAGGAAGGCTTGGGTTATAAGGGAGAGAAGATGGCTAAGGATGGCAAGACTCTTGAAGATTTCTTTATGCCGGAGAGTGGTGCTATTTATCCAGGGAAGGCTAAACCTGTGGATGTTGGGAAGATTCAAGTGCCTGGCTTCGAAATCTTCAAAGACTTGTTGGATGTGCATGCTGTGGAGAAAATGCTGCTTGAGAGAATTGAGGACATGAAGATAGAAAAGCTGATCGACCCCAAGGATGTTGCTATGATTTCTGAAATAAATGAGTTCAAAGAGAGCTTTTTAGTTAATTTGTTTTATGAAACTTCTGAAATTGATGTAATAACATCCGATCTATTTGAGGACGATTCTGTTTTTCTTTCCAAGGGCAATGATAAGAACACCAATTTCGCTTACTTATGTGATGTTTTACCTGATGGCACTGTGCATTACATAGATCATACCATAAGCATTTTTTACATTAATTTTGTGAAAACACATTATATTAATATTGGCACAAAAGAACAACCAAAGGAAATAACTCTTGCATTTGATATTATTACTAATGAGAAAGAAAATTTTGAAAAAATATTAAATAAAAGAAAAGGTGTATTTGCATGGACTTATAATGACATGCCAGGCATTGACAAGACGATCGCCGAACATCGTATCCCCATAGATCCTACCAAGAAACCAGTCAAGCAGAAGCTTCGAAGACTTAAACCAGAATAGACCAAGCTAATTAAAGAGGAAGTTGAAAAGTAGATCAAGGCCAGATTCTTGGAAGTCATCACTTACCCAGAATGGTTGGCCAACATAGTTCCAGTCGCCAAGAAAGATGGAAGGGTCAGGATGTGTGTAGACTACAGAGATTTGAACAAAGCATCACCATAGGCTGATTTCCCCTTACATCATATCGATGTTCTGATTGATAGTGCAACCGCAAGTGCCATGTATTCCTTTATGGATGGCTTCACTAGCTATAACAAGATAATGACAGCACTCGTGGATAAGATTAAGACAGCTTTCATCGTAGAGTGGGGGGTTTAATACTACAAGGTCATGCCTTTTGGACTCAAGAATGCGAGGGGAACCTACCAAAGGATGGCCACAACGTTATTCCACGATATGATGCACAAGGAGATCGAAGTTTATGTAGATGACATGATGGTTAAGTCATTGACCTGAGAAGATCACTTTGAAGATTTAGATTGATTCTTGGCATGAGTTGAAAAGTACAACCTTAGGCTTAACCCAAAGAAATGTATCTTCGGAGTAACCTTCAGAAAGCTCTTGGGACACATTGTAAGCTAGAAAGGGATTGAGGTAGATCTAGACAAGGTAAAAGCCATTCAAGAGATGCCGATTCCAAAGACTGAGAAGGAAGTTAGAGGATTCCTA